>CAJQZJ010033157.1:3482725-3496561 GCA_907164525.1 Lophiomys imhausi
ACACACACAAGGAAAGAGAAAAAGAGAGAGAGAGAGAGAGAGAGAGAGAGAGAGGGAGAGAGAGGAAAGATAACAGAAAATAGACAATGGAAACCTTGTATGTAAACAGATCTGTTTTGATCCATGTCTCTTCTCAAGGAATATTTTATAAGCTGCTTCTAATATATGATTTGAGATTGTATTATTACCTCAAAAAGCTGTGCAATTTGGCCTTTGAAACTATTTACTTCCATGGTTTTATTTTACAGATGAAGTAACTGATATCCTAAAGCTATATTTAGAGACATAAAGTCCTGTGAGTCCAGAAGCCCAGGCCAACATACTTGACGAGGATCTTTTTCACTGCAAACCAGCTGAACAGTGTGGGTGGACTTCTCATAATGCTCATTTCCAAGTGTTGTGATGTGATCCTCTATCTTCACAAATCCATATCTCTTTGAAACTGGAGCTGGTGAACCCATTTTAAGCATTGTGTTTTGACATAAGTCAGAATCTATCTTGTTTAGTTGAAGATTTGAACTGGAAATAATTAAATTCTGCAGCAGCTTGCTTCAATTTGAACATCTGCCATGGATGTAGAATATTCACCAAGAAAGTTCATGTGGTGCCTTTCACGAGGAAACCAAGAAACACGCATTACCTATCTCCAAGTTTGAGACTATATGAAAGGATGAGTTTGCAGGCCAAGGAAGGTTAGTTGAAATCCAGTGCATATTAACTGAATGATTGGGTATAAAATATAATCTATACAAGCTTCCTTATTCAGCAGAGTGGAGTATGCTTCACAGTATTTATTGGGAGTGTTATAGGATGAGAGGTGTAAATGCTTAGCGTGATGCATGACATAAACTGAACACTTAACAGTGGACCACTGCAGGCAGATGACTTCTATAAGGGTGGGTATTGGGTAACAATTGCAAGGACCAAGTGAGAAGGGAGACTACCTGTTCAAGTCCACTGTAAGAACCACCTGCTGTCCTGGTAGACAGAGGCAGCAGGTAAAGAGGAACTGAATTAAGGGCCCCTCTCCCCTCTGGTGAGAGCTGCTGTCTCACCAATGTCCTAAGGCTTTGGGTGGGCTCCATTCTACACAAGGAATTGGAGTGATGACATACCCCTGCAGACAATGGTTGTGAAGCCTAAGCCACAACAGGGGTGGGGTGGAGTTGGATGGGGGAGGGTAGTGTCTCTGTAGTCTCAACAGACTGTATAGAGCGGTGCTGTGGGGGTCAAGAAGGCAGACTGCTTATTCATGTCAGGCCCCGTTCTAGAGGAACCACATATTTAATTGTCATTAAACTGTATAAGGTTAGTATTATCGCTGTTTTAAAGATCAAGAAAGACATTCTGACAATTCTGAGCCAGTTTGAAACCTGGCAGGGAAGAGGGTATGTGTGTCCTCAGAGTCAGCCTGAGAATCAGTACCTGGGAGCTGATAAGAGGGCCACATACCCCAATTCTGTCACCTTCTCCCGAGTTATGTGTGTGTTTTGTGAGTAGGTACTGTCATTTTCAGACTTTTGGCCCCATGGCTAGATTATGGATGTTTCGGTAACTTTTCTCATCATTGTGACTAAAATACCTGATAGAAACAACTTAAGTGAGGAAAGTTCAGTTTTAGAGGCTTTGTACAGTTTCAGGGGCTTCAGTCCATCACGGTGGGGAAGGCGTGGCCACTGGCATGTCTCCATTGGTAGGTAGTACCAAGAGTGTCAGACGGCAGCTTTTCATATATAGGAATTAAAGAGCTAGAAGAATTGGATATGGATAGAACTTTCTTCCTTCCTCCAGGCTGGCCATGTCCAAACATTCACACTGTTCCCCAAACAGTGCCTCCAGCTGGGGAGTACATGCTCAAACACTCAGAAACCTAATGGAATCAATTGACTTCTCTTGCCATTTCATTAACTCCCTTCTCCAAAGTGCTTGGCTTCTACCAAATCAACTCTCTTATCTTGAGTTTCTAAGAAAAAAAAATGAAGTACAGAGAAATAATATATACCTACTTGTGATAACTAATGAGTGAAAAAGCCACTTAACATTCGAGGGCTTTAATAACCAACACCATTGCTACTGATCTATTTAGTCCAATATGAATAACAATCATTTGTTTTCAACTTACCTTGCACATAACGTACTTACAACAGTGGTGAGGAAGGAATTGTGGGGCACATAAAATGAACAAGGACACTTCTCTTTGCAACAAATGAAGATCACTACAGAAAACCCAACTAATCGAAATGCTGAGTTGTGGAACCCAGTCCCAGTGGATACATTTCCAAAACACTTCTCATCCTAAGGCTTAGGGAACATTGCTGAAGAAGGGAAGTGAAAAGACTGTAAGAACCAGAGGAATAGAGTGTTTGCTGTGAGACTGTAGCTCCTAGTAAGGTCAGAAGATACACCCATAAAGTCCTACCAACATGACTGCATAAACAGAAAATGAACACGATGGCAACAATGGACATGCCAAAGTGGATGAGGAAAAGCCCACAGGCCCCAGTTCCATACAAAGAATTATAGGCAACTGAGGAAAGCTGGCAGCAGGGAAGGTGCTCCTCTCAGGCAAGAGCACACCAATTGGTTGTCCAGTGACAAATGATCAGTCTTGAAAACATACAGACAAGTAACATTATATGGACTGAGCAGGTTGTATTTAGAAATACATATGTATATACATTTATGAATGCTATAACAATTAGTGAAAAAAAGAGGTCATCAATTTGAAGAAGAGTGAGGAGGTTATATGGGACAGCTTAGAGAGAGGAAAGGGAAGGGAGAAATGTAATTAAATTATAATCTTAAAATAAAAAAATACTTAAAAAATAAGGTGAAATGAAAGGCATCAAAACGAAGTTCTTCCCTTAGACCCAAACATCCAGAGACACAATTTCCTTGGAATATTTCCTGAAATTATTTCCAGGATGACAGCTGTTAAAAATCAGAGTTAGTATAAGCTATTAGTTAATGCGGTTGCTATAAATTCTTCCAATAGGTCTATGCATTAGTTCATCCAACTCTAGAGGGCAAGTCTGTTATCATTCTTATCTGACAGATGAGAGGGAAGAATGCATGACTTGCTTGAATTCACACAACTGGAAAATGGCAGAGCTGTGATGTCAGTTCAGGTATCCTCGTTCCAAAGTGTGCTTTTACTGGTATTTTGGCTGGGATTGTACAAGTTCACTGTAGTAATGTTGGTGGCCCTATGCTTATCAGAGTTTCATTTGACGTTGGACATTAATTTTACTGATAAAAACATATTACTAAGTATCAGTTGTTTGGTAAGATATCTTATAGTATAGAAATTGCAGTGGTATGAAGTAACATTTCTACTAAAGAATTTTCACCCATGTAATTATTGGGTAAAGGATTGGTGGCCACTGCTCATGGTAGCCTAAGTTGCTTCCAGTGTTTCCACTTAAGAATGTATTTTTCTGAAGCAATTTGGGAAGAAACTTAATGGGTATGGAGGTGCTAGAGTGGAAATCTAGAACCACTGAAACTTTTTCAGTGTCTCTCTTTACAAGTTTGTTGTCTACTCTAGGCTCTCTGCCTCCCAGCAGAGGGCACCAGTCCTCTTTAGAAGGGAACTATTGCAAGCAAGCATTGTCTTTCCTGTAAGGGAGCTGGAGGTGAACAAATATGGGCAAATGCTTTTCTTCCACTACTCTCCCATATTCAGAACAGCTAATAATCTTGTCTTCCTTTGGAATGTTAAAATACATAGTTCTAAGCCTTATAGAAAGAAAAACTGTGTCATCATAAACCCTAATTCCCTACCCTGACATGATTTTGAGCCTTCAGGAGCTCTGGACAAGGGTTTTGGAAAATCTGAGTACAGCTGCTAGCATGCTCACCATGAATTCCCTACCCAAACATACCAGAGCCTGAGAGCTTGGGAGCTCTTAGGATAGAAATCATGGTCTCCTTTAAGGAAGTGTTCCGAAATGCTGCTGAGTTGAGATATCTAAAAAACTTAGTCTTCTAGAATCTTCATTTAAACCTGAAAAAAAAAAGGATAAGAAAATCAATTAACTTCACTCATGAAACAAATTTTCGTGTGGTTAACCTTCCCTTACATAATTTCTTGATTATGTTTGTAAGTAAATTGCCTTGATTATACCTTGGATGGGAAAGAATGTCTTTTAATTAATTTGAAACATGTTGTAGTGGTATTGATTTGAACCATGGAATGATAAATTGAGTTGAAAGCAATATATTTCCTTGATATGAACGAGTTGGGGTTGGGATTTTTATTTTGGTTTTGGGTGAGTGGTGGACTCAGAGCTTGACTTTTTAAAAGAGACAAACAGATGAATCTGTGTCTTGACAGGCTGGCCTTTGTTGGCTTTTGGTTGCCTGATAATTTGTGAAATTATTTCTCTTTGATTTCCTCCCCTTTCTCCATTTCTTCCTATTGGTTGATGTGGCATATGCAACAACACTAAGATGTCTGTTGTACTTAAAGTACAGCACTAAGTAGAACTATCCTGGAGGAACACCAAGTGGCTACTTTTTATTGAAGAATCAGCTGGTTTATTTTTAGCAGTTTTCATCCTTTTAGGAAAGTTTCCTTCAAGAAACTTCAGGTAGACAAACTTTTCAGATCAAGTTCGCATTTTCACTTAATGGTTGCACCTGCTTGTACAAGTTCGATTCAGAGATCAGTGTTCCCGGCTGTTTGTGTCCGGTGCTTTCTTCTTCAACAACACTGAGGAATTTGGAGGATTCTGTGCTGTTTGTGGCAAACTTGGTAGTGTGGTTTAGTCCAGAAGTGCCCTACCTGTGAGATCTACTCCGTGTGTGTGTGTGTGTGTGTGTGTGTGTGTGTGTGTGTGTGTGTGTGCAGTAGGGGAGGTTTGTGGTTATGTGGGGCATCATTGTCAACAGCTGGCAGAGGGTCTCAACCAAACCTAGAGTTACTGATGTGGCTAGTCACCTCGGCCAGTTTGTTCTGGGATCCCCTTTTTCTCTGCCTTCTGAGATGAAATTACAGGCAGGTTGTCTTGTCTACTTAGCATTTACATGGGATCTTGGGACCTGAACTGACCCGACCCGCGGGTCCTAGTAATTCGTGGGGGCGAGGAGGACCGCAACCTGAAAAAAGAATGGGCGAGAGAGGGAAAGGATTCAAGGAAGCAATTGCTTGTCAAGAGCCGTGTATTTGAGCGCAAAGCACCTTTTTATAATATGTTTTACAAGGGGAGGAGGTGAGAGGGGCCAGGTGGTGGGAAAGTACAGAATCTTCTTGGCCTGTGCCCTGGACATTGTATGATCTACCCATTTTTCTCAGAAGACATGGTACACTGCTTTGAATCAATCTGTAACTGCCAACCCATTTTTCTTCAGAAGACACGGTACACTGCTTTGAATCAATCTGTAACTGCCAACCTGGAACTTTGCGGTTGCCAGGCAGTATGAAGCTGCAGGGGACATTGTGCAGGTGGGGAAAGGTAGGGGGTGAGGGTGAGAGTCGAGGGTCTTGGCTTCTGACATCTCCCCCTTCTCTTTTTAGATGGAGAGGGTGTCTTGTGATCAATCCCAACTACGTGAATTTAGAATTTTGGAGGTCTAATCGTGGGAGGTCTTGGACAAGTTCACAACCCCAAGACATTGGTGTGAGGCGAGTCACGCCGATGGTCAAAGGCTTTAGGCTGATGATGATAGGCAACGTTAAGGAACCCCGAGGTGGGTGAAAGGAGGGTGAGGGCCCTGTCTTAGGCTATGTAGGCTGCACCCACTCCCAGCACCATGCACTCCTTTTCGGCTGCATTGGGTGGGCCCCTGGGAAGTGGACCTACAATAATCCCGTCATCGGGCTAACTCACAGCCGTCCTAATCCCTTTGTGAATGCCCAGGTTATCAGCCATTTGACAGCTGGGATGTAATATTGTCATAAAGGAAGACTTCCCGATATAGAGGGCCATATCAAAGGCAGGTTTTAGTTTAGGAAAAAGGCCAATTTTTTGTTGGGATGATCAAGAGGCCAGGCTCCCTAGCGAGAGAAGCAAGGGCAGAGCCAGACATACCATGAATCCTTCTTGAGGGTGTGGAAGTCTAAGGGTTGGCTGTAGGGGGAGGCAGGGGGGCTGGCAGCTGCACCAGTCTCTGGCAGAATCACTTTAGGATCTGTAGTTGATGGTAATGAATTTCAACTGGCTTCTTGATGGCAGAATCAACCTGGTTCTTAACAAAACTTGTGAGACGGTTAAAAGCCCAAGGGCCAAATGAGAGAAGCAAGAAAATGCCAACAAGGGGTCCTAGTAAACTAGGCAACAGGGTGGTGAGCCAAGGAGAGGTAGAGAACCAATTTTGATACCATGACTCTTGTTGTTCTCTGGCTCTTTTTCTTTCTTCTAAACTCTTTTTGACCTTATCCAGACTATTTTGAACAAGGCCTGTCTTATCAGAGTAAAAGCAACATTCTTCTCTGAGGGCCACGCAGAGACCCCCTTCCTTAAGGAAGACAAGGTCAAGTCCTCTCCTGTTCTGTAACACTACCTCAGAAAGAGAAGCCACAGAATCCTTAAGGTCTTGTATTCCTTCCCTCAAATTATTTAAGTCTTTGTCAGTGAGGGATTGGAGATGAGCATAGTGATTATTGGAAGTCACCAAGGAAGCGATACCTGTGCCTGTTCCAATAAAACTGATTCCTAGTACAACAGACAAGGTGAGGGCAGTCAGGGGTTCTCTCTTGGTTCTCAGAGAGGGTCCTCGATCTATGAAGGTGAGGAAGGATTCTGGGTCATGAATGAGAAAATGTGGGAGAATGGTAACAACTACACAGTAATCTCTGGAAGATAAAAAGGTGGGAATGTGTATATGAGGAGTCAAGCCAGAGGCACAGGTGAAATATGTACCGTTGGGTGCCAGGGTGAATTGAAAGGTGCCATTAAGGATCAGTGTCTGATTGCACACCGGAATCAAGTCCCTAGCGGGGAGCATGGAGGGTCCTAGGAGGCAGAGGCCTATTCCTGAAATGGAGCTAAGGGTAAGACCTCCTTCAGGTGAAGAACTCCCAAGGAGTCTGATACTATCATTGGTAAAGGTGGGAGGGGAGAGGATAGCTATTCCCTCGTAGAAGGGAGGAGTAGGTTGAAGGGGCTGATAGATTAATATAAGTTAGATTTAGTGAATATCTAGGTTTCTGATACAGTCTCTTAATTCGGGGCATGAAGATCAATTTTGCTGTGAGCAATTAGCTTATCAGATTATGGATGAAGTCAGGTGAAACGAGGGGAGTCTCTTTGGACTGAAAAACAAGGTTGAAGCCAGGTGAAAGAAGGAAAGACTTTATGACCTGGCATTGCTTTCAACTGCTAAGTGGGCAGAGCCCAAATTAAGCTGAAGCAGGTGGAACAAGGAGTGATCCTATTTAAGGACAAGTGGATGACGCCAGAGAGGCGCGTGCGTGCTAAGGGCCCCCGATATGAGAGAGCTCCGAGAGTCCTGCTGGAGAAAGTTCTGGTAGACCAATGGCCAGATCTCCCTGAGGCAGAAGGAAGCTGGTGAGCAGAGAAAGCCTCGGCAAGACAGCAAAAGGCCAAGGACTAAACCCTGTGGCTCAGTTTTGCCTAGAGGGGTTTGACCTGTCCGAACAGTGGCCTGAACGGAACTGTGGCCAGCTTTAAAGACTGAGGCAGAATGGCAGAGTTGCTGATACGAAGGAAGTAAGGTGGCCTACAGACGCTGAGGTCTCCCAGAGAGAAGAAAGCCTCAAGCCTTATTTAAAGTGAGACTTCGATAGCCAATTTACCCTGACGAACCTGCGTCTGAGCTATTCCAGAAAAAGGACTGCTAAGTGCGTTAAAGAGTCTACCCCCGAGACTGGTTTCCTGACGACTGAGGACCTGCCCCAGAGACTGTATCATTCTAAAAGGTTATGAAAGTAGTTGTTATGATTATCAATAGGTTTAGTGGATAGGTTAAAGGGGTTGTAGGAATTTATAGGATTAATAGTTAAGAAATTGTTGGTGTTTGTTATAAGTGAATTTAGTAATAAATAAGAGTTAAATTAATAATAATTTAAAAGTTCGGTTTCAGTAGGTGAAAAGCAAATCCAGCATTCCTGATAATTAGGATTGCTGGTGTTGTGGATAGCCTCAAGAGAAGCATTTACCAAGGAAACAATGAGGTCAGCAGAACTAAGAGGGCTTTAGAGGGGTGAAGTTCAAAGCCCAGGAATAAGTATGGGGGCTGTAGCTGGACCTTCTTGGGAGCAATCTGCAACCTGAGGTCTTGAAGGGCAGTTACCAGCTCCTGGCCAACCCTGAGTAAGGTGGTCTCATCAGGGCTGGCCAAAAGGATGTCGTCCATATAGTGGATGATATACAACTCAGGGTAGTTAAGGCGAAAAGGGTTGATGGCCTGTGCCACAAATTTTTGACAAAGGGTGGGACTATTGGCCATTCCTTGAGGCAGGACCCTCCACTCAAATCGTGGAGATGGCCCAATGCAATTAACAATGGGGAGGCTAAAGGCAAAGCATTTACTATCTTCTGGATGTAAGGGAATACAGAAAAAACAATCTTTTAAGTCAATAACCATCTTGTTGTAACCCTTAGGTATTGCTATGGGGGAGGGGAGGCCAGGCTGGAGAGCTCCCATTGGGACCATAGTCTTGTTAATTTCTCTGAGATCCTGGAGCAGTCTCCATCTACCCCCTTTCTTTTGTATCACAAAAATGGGTATATTCCAAGGGGAGGTGGAGGGTTCAATGTGGCCAGAATCTAATTGTTCCTGCACTAACTGCATGGCCGCTGAAAGTTTATGTTGGGGGAGGGGCCATTGGTCGATCCAGACAGGGGAATCTGACTTCCAGGTGATTTTATCTGCCTGGCGTGCAGGAGGAGCAATGGCCCTTAAGAAAAATTTGAATCATAACCTAGTCCTGAGCATGAGGTTTTTGGTGTAATAGCAATTGGGGTGGGAATCCCTTGGTTGTTTTTGCTCAAGCCTTGTCCTGGAATGAACCCCTGATCCAGCATCTGGTGGGTAACAGCCATAGAGGGGCTAAACATAAGGACTCCCATTTGACTCAATACATCTCGACCCCATAAGTTTATAGGGAGGCCAGGTACAATGAATGGCCTAACATGTCCAGTATTACCCTCGGGATCCTCCCAAGTTAGCAACTGGGAGCTTCGAAGGGTGTTGGTGGACTGGCCAATGCCTTGGAGGTGGGTTAAAGAAGGCTGACAGGGCCAAGAGGGGAGCCAGGAGGCCTGTGAGATAACTGTGGAGTCCGCTCCTGAATCAAGAATGCCTTCAAAGGTTTTGCCATTGAGTTTAAGTTTTAGCTGTGGGCGTTCTTGTGAGAGTTTTTGGACCCAATAGACATCAGAGGACCCTGGGGTGGAGGCACCCTGGGATGGGCCCAAAGGGGGGTGTTGAGGTGTCCAGTGGAAGGGGGAGGGCCTGTGCAAGGCGTTGTCCCTGGCAGATGTGAAGAGGCCCTCTGGAGCTAGAGGCCAGCACTTTGATTTCCCCAGAGTAATCGTTATCAACAATTGACGGGAAGATAGTAATGTCTTGGAGTGTGGCCGATGCTCTGCCCAAGATAAGAAAGTAAATCTGGGGTGGGGGAGGCCCAAAGACACCAGTAGGGATTATCTGAACTCCTCTTTCAGGTTCTAATATTGTATCGGAGGAGGCACAGAGGTCCAATCCTGCGCTCCCTGGGGTAGCCCTATGGAGGGCTGAGGTTGGTTTGGGAGTTGTTGATGGAGGGTTTGGTTTTGCCCTGTCTGGCTGTTCCCCGAGGCCGGCAGGAAGGAAACTGGCTGAGGGGCCCAGGGCTGGCCCTGCATCCCGTTTCCCGGAAGGGGAGGGAGGGGATTGCCCAGAATGTCAGTTTTGGAGTGGCAGGAATTAGCCCAGTGTTTGCCTCACTTGTAGCGAGGGCAAGGGGTCGCAGGGGGTGGACGCTCTCCCCTTAGCTGAGGGTGGGGTAGAGTTATAAGTTTACCTTGAGGGCACTGTTTAACAAAATGACCCAGTTGACCACATTTGAAACAGGCGGACCTGGTGGCCCCACTGCTAGTGGCTGCTCCCACAGCCAGATGGATGGCTTGTGAGACCTTTTGGGCAAAGGGATCTACATCTCTGCAGATAAGGATCATTTCATCCAAGCCTTTATCTTTATATTTTCCTCGAAGGGCAGCCCTACAGGCAGAATTAGCATTTTCATAAGCAAGCTGTTGGAGAAGTTTATTTTCTCCCTGGCCAGGTCCCAAGGACCTCTCAGCTGCCTCTAGGAGGCGAGCAACAAAATCTGAAAACTCTTCTTGATTGCCTTGAGTAATCTTAGTCAAGGGAGAAAGAACAGAGCCTTTCATGGGAATGGCTCTCCAGGCACTCATAGCTGCTGAGGAGGACTGAGCTAAGAGACCCAGAGAAAATTTTTTTTGTATTTGGTTAGAGGCATATTTTCCTCGACCTAGGAATTTATCAAGCGTCCACTTGTTGGAGGGCGAGTGTGTGGTCGAGAGATTGGCTTGTGCCTGAGACCTGCAGCGGTCGGCCCAATCAGCTTGCCAAGAAAGGAACTGTCCCCGAGTCAGGACTGACTGGGCGACAGTGAGCCATTCATTGGGAGTTAAGTATCCGCCTCCACCGAGACTCTCAAGGAGGGAGAGAGTGAAGGGGGCATTGGGGCCATAATTTCTAACGGCCGAATTTAACTTTTCCAGATGTTTAAAACGGAGTTTTTTAAAGACTGTGGGGTTACTTGTATCTTTGTTATCGCTTTCATTGTCAATTTCTGAATTGGGCTTGTCCTCAGAGGAATCAGCCTCAGTCTCAGGTCGGGGATGAGTTGTTCCAGAGGGCTTGTGAGAAGGACGAGAAGAGGAAGCAGGCACAAAGCGGGAGGGGGGAGGTGCGACAGGCATGGAGGAGGGGGGACGCCGAGCACCGGACCAAGTGGCTGGGGGAAGCGGTGGAGTCTGTCGGGACTCAGAATCAGAGGCTGCAGGTGCCTGCGAGGGAGGGACCTGTGGCCGGGTGACTGGAAAGGCTAGGTGGAAGGAATCTGGAGGAGGAGCAGAGGAAGAACAAAGGACCGAGAGACGTGAAACTTGTTTTTGGAGGCGGAGGATGTCTGTCAGTTCACGAACCTGAGAAGCAAGGCAGTCTCGCATATCGGAAAGAGAGTTAGGCAAGGTGATAGGGAAGGTTGGAAAGGCAGAAGGCGTGGTGAGAGGAGGCCAGTCAGGATTGTGATAGCAGGCGGCTTCATCCTCAAGGGAGGCGGCACCACCGGGGCCCAAAGGCTCTGGGTCGGGGGGAGCAGCCAGAGCTGTCGGCTGAGAGGGTGGCAGAGGAGAAGAATGTTGTTTAATAGGAAGGCAGGGAGGGCAGAGGGAAGCAGATTTTTGAAGGACAGGGTTGCAAAGGTGAGTGGAGGAGGGAGTCTGCGGGTCGGAGACAGCTGGAGAATCAAAAGGAGGAGGCTGGAGAGAATGCAAATCTGGATAAAGGTGAGGCAGATCAGAAGGAGGGGAGTCCTGTTCAGGGGGGATGTCTATAAGAGTGAAAGGAATGAAGGCCTGAGACGGAGACCAAGAGGGGTGACGAGAAGAGCAGGTAGAATTTGGCCTGGGCTGTGACAGACAATATTCTGCAACAGACAAAAGTTGACGCTTTCCTATATCCTTATCAGCATCTTCAATAATGTCCCTAATAATACCCCAGAAAGAGAAAATTGTCGCAGGAAGAGTATTGTCTTCATTTTTAATTATTTCATTTAATTCACGGCCTACCTTTTGCCATTTCTTTGGATGAATAGTAGGACCATCTATTATGAACCACGGACAGCTTTTATCAATAAACACAAAGAAATTTATAAGATCCTTTTTTTTAACCCTTATTCCTCTCTCTCTGAGTGTATGTTTGAGGTCCTTTACAAAGGACACCTCCTTTGACAGAGAATGGCCCATTCTTATGGGATGGAAATGAAAATAGACTCACTCGAGGACCACAGGTTGCGGGTGACGATCGCTGTCTCGCTCAATCTTAATGTCGTATACACGCTTCATCGAGAGTCCGTCCGGAGTGGTCCATGCCTCGAGCCCCACGTTGGGCGCCACGTGACCCGACCCGCGGGTCCTAGTAATTCGTGGGGGCGAGGAGGACCGCAACCTGAAAAAAGAACGGGCGAGAGAGAGAAAGGACCCAAGGAAGCAATTGCTTGTCAAGAGCCGTGTATTTGAGCGCAAAGCGCCTTTTTATAATATGTTTACAAGGGGAGGAGGTGAGAGGGGCCAAGTGGTGGGAAAGTACAGAATCTTCTTGGCCTGTGCCCTGGACATTGTATGATCTACCCATTTTTCTCAGAAGACACGGTACACTGCTTTGAATCAATCTGTAACTGCCAACCCATTTTTCTTCAGAAGACACGGTACACTGCTTTGAATCAATCTGTAACTGCCAACCTGGAACATTGCAGTTGCCAGGCAGTATGAAGCTGCAGGGGACATTGTGCAGGTGGGGAAAGGTAGGGGGTGAGGGTGAGAGGCGAGGGTCTTGGCTTCTGACACTGAACTCTGGTCTTCACACTTGTGTGGCAAGTGCTTTAACCACTGAGCAATTTTCTCAGCCCACCTGTGAATTTTAATGTAAAGGTTTAGGTTCCCATAGCCTCTTCTTTCTTTTCTTCTTGAGTTTTCTCAGTATGACCTTGTTTACATTCAGGGCTGATTGAAGACATAATGCCATAAACACTATTAGTGATCTTTGCCATTGGAACTGAGCAAAAGGTTCACACAGCTTGATGCATGTGGGAGAGAAAGCTTTGAAAGTCAAGGTGGTGGGTCAGAAAGGTCGCTGTTATGATAAACTGGCAGATCAGAAGAAGGTGGTACTGAGCAAGAGGAGTTCATATAAGATATGGGAGATCTCAGACTGCTGGGCACTTTCTCACAGGTGGAGGCATGTGACCAAATGGTAGCAATCAGATCGTCATCTCCTAGGATGATGTGTGTCAGTTCTGCAGATCTCAAGAACAAAGGCCATTCTTTCTCAGGCTATTACTGCTGCTCATGTGCATGCAGTTCCTGACATATCCTACAGGGGGCAGGCTAAGCAGGTATGTGTCCTATGGGCTGATAGGCAAACTTACTGTGATGAGAGTAGTTCACCTGATCATTGTGAATGACCAGGTGACCTGGAGTACTATAGGGAATTGGTCATGTGGTCATTGTGAATGACCAGATGACCTGAAGCACTATAGGGATTTGGTTATGTGGTCATTGTGAATGACTAGGTGACCTGGAGCACTATAGGGATTTGATCATGTGGTTGTTGTGAATGACAAGGTGACTTGGAGTACTATAAGCATTTGGTCCTGTGGTCATTGTGAATGACCAGGCAACCTGGAGTACTATAGGGATTTGGTTGTGTGGTCATTGTGAATGACAAGGTGACCTAGAGTACTGTAGGGAATTGGTCATGTATTGTGAATGACAAGGTGACCTGGAGTACTGTAGAGAATTGTTCATGTGGTCATTGTGAATGACAAGGTGACTAAGGTGACTTGGAGTACTATAGGAATTTGGTCCTGTGGTCATTGTGAATGACAAGGTGACCTAGAGTACTGTAGGGAATTGGTCATGTATTGTGAATGACAAGGTGACCTGGAGTACTGTAGAGAATTGGTCATGTGGTCATTGTGAATGACAAGGTGACCTGGAGCACTATAGGGATTTGGTCATGTGGTCATTGTGAATGACAAGGTGACCTGGAGTACTGTAGGGATTTTATCATGTGGTTGTTGTGAATGGCAAGGTGACCTGGAGTACTATAGGGATTTGGTCATGTGGTCATTGTGAATGA
>CAJQZJ010033157.1:3496571-3549114 GCA_907164525.1 Lophiomys imhausi
TGACCTGGAGTACTATAGGGATTTGGTCATGTGGTCATTGTGAATGACAAGGTGACCTGGAGTATTATAGGATTTTTCATGTGGTCTGGGCTCAGAGCTCAGCATTCTCCAGCTGTAGAAGTACTAAGAAGTACTTTCTGGGAGTCAGAAATTTCTGAAGTTCTGAACTTGATTGGTTTTCTTCCTATTTCTATTTTTTTTCAACATAAGAGCCATAGTTGCTAATGAGATATCTCTCTAAGAAAAGCGTTATGATAACCAGAGGGATTGGGGACAGAAGTGTATAACAAAGCTAGATGTTTCCTATAATTTGGGTCACATTGAAAAGATGTTTAAACATCACCCAATACTTGTAATTGATTAATACACAAGTTATGTTACCATCCTTTCTCAGAGTTTCTCAGATAAATAAACTCTTGTAACAGTTAATTAATTGTGTTAAAGATTATCCAGAATTCTTCAGAATTTATCTCCTTCATCCAGATACTTGATTCCTACTGGGTTTTATTTTAATCTGATACAACTAAATAACATTCAGATGGATTTAATTCTCATTTTAATTGCATATCACATTAAAATCTCTTAAAATCATACATAGAATAAGTATCCGAACACAAGAGTATTTGGAACACACACGCACACACATATACACATGCATACATAGACACACACATACACATGGACACATACAGACACATGCACACATACACACACACACACACACACACACACACACACACACATGCAGAGTTCAAAGGAACAAGATTTTCAACCAACCTAGAACACCCATTTAATAGAAGTAGAAAAAAATAAGATAGCTTTTTTATTGAATGAGCATTAGCCAGAATGTGATATGTGATAAAGCAAAGTCAGGAAAACAAAACAAAACAAAATGAAACACCCTTACCCTTTTCTAAAACCAAGCAGATGCAGCCTATGACATACATGTGCTCAGAAGAAACTAACTAGTACTTAAGTAAGAGGATTTGACAGCACCATATGTTCTACACAGTTCTTCCCACATTTGCTTGGAAATCGGGGTGACCATCTGCGTCTGATAATTGCCTTTACCTGAAGGAAAGACGTGGTTCTCACATCTTTATAGCAGACGGGAACTTTGCAGTTTGGGCCCAGGTGTGTACTGAAGTTAGGTGCCCATCCTCCCAGCAAAGTGGGGCAAAGCCCTGTCTGCTCCTTGATGACTACATTACAAAGAGACAGTTCCCTGGTCTTGAGGAAACATTTTGGTTGTAAAATTGGCAAAAAGGCTTTCTTCTCTTTTAAAAACGTTTACCCACACTTCAAAGAGGAAAAGAAAGGAAGCAAAACTATTAGTTCTCTAATGAATCTGGCCAAGGAAAAGGGAGATTGGGCCTCTCTCTCCCTCTTTATTTCTTGTCCCAGGATGGTCTTGCCTTTACATCTCAACCTGTGGGTCACAACCCCTTTGGGGGTTGCATATCAGATATTTACAGTATGAGTTGTAACAGTAGCAAAATTGCAGTTATGAGGTAGCAACAAAATAATTTTATGGTTGGAGGTCATCATAACATGAGGAACTGTATTAAAGGGTTGCAGCATTAGGAAGGTTGAGAATCACCTCTCTATACCAGTATCACCTGAGAAGATTAGTTAGAGATGAAAGTTCTCAGATTCCAGCCCATACCCACTAAACCAGACATCTTGAAAAAGGTCTGGGGAAGGCTTAAAATAGTTGTTTTACTTGAATCAATAAATCCCTGCAGTTTTGTATTGGGTAAATACTCACAGGCTCTGGTAGCATGTGTTACCCTCAATTAGTTAAAAAGAAATGGGGATATATGGCATAAAGATATTAGGTAAACTTGGTTTAGCCAATGAGTATACTATAATGACTTACATAATAGTGGAGAACAAAAGTAAAAATATTATGCTCATATAATACACATATACACATATATGTACTTACATACATAGATACCTCACGATACATATTTATGCACACATACACATATATACACGCATTTATGCACATATATACATATATATATAAGTACATAAACACAGACGCACACACACATATATAGACAACATTTATCTGTAGAGTGTATTTTATAATTAATATATGAGAAGGAGTTGGCTAAGTTTTTGGTAAATTATGAGACGCCATATAAGATCAGCACAAGAAAAATGAGATGACTGCTTTGCTTTCTCATCTGGACTGTTAATTAGTCTGCCCTCCACTGGGGACTGTTTGTGCCCTGTTAGGGCTTCCCACTTTTGGATGCAATTGGAAACTCCTTAGTAAGTGTATCAAGGGTAAAATCATAGCAGAGACCAAGAGCAGCAGGTGAGGGGAAGCAGTGAATTCATTAGGTGGGTGAGCCATGTGTCCTAAGGCCCTGGTCTCCACTCTCACAGTGAAAACCTTCTAAGGCTCTGCAAGCCAAGAGGTGAGGCCCTGGGCACCAGGGATGGGACAAGTTATTGGGAGCCCAGAGCCCTTTGGATTTCTCACTGAAGTCTTCCTTTGGGGAATAGTTTTTATAGCACTGATTTGATTTGTTCCTGAATACTCCTAAGAAGTTGGCTCTCCAGGGCTGCTGAGAAGAATGCCATTTGTAACATAATCGAATCTTCCCTGGAAATCCGCCTGAAGTGTAACTGGTGATGCTTGATTTCTCCAGTGTTCTAATTGTTACCAGGGTTGACACTTTCTAATATGCTCTGGGATGGTGAGTCCTCTGCTGACACACCATCACAAGGTCCTGGAAGTTGTGATTAGAGTCTTTCCAAGAAGAACTAGACTAGGGCAGCAAGTATGAGTTGCTAAAAGTGTGATTCTTTTTTTTAAGTTAATTTTTTAAAAAAAATGTATCCTTCTCTTATATATAACTGTTTCCTCTCCCTCCTCCACTCCCAGTCCCCATCTCACCTCATCCATTCCCCTTCCATTTGCATTCTGTAAAGGGCATGCCCCCCACCCCAGGGATATCAACTGAACATGGCATATCAAGTTGCAGTAAGACTAGGCACCTCCCTTCATATTAAGGCTGGATAAGGCAACCCATTAGGTGGAAAAGGTCCCCAAAACAGTAAGAAAAGTCAGAGACAGTCCCCACTTCCACTGTTAGGACTCCCACAAGAAGACCAAGCTACACAACCATGACATATGTTCAGAGGGCCTAGGTCAGACCCATTCAAGCTCCCTAGTTGTCAGTTCAATCTCTGTGAGTCCCTATGAGCCCAGGTTAGTTGATTCTGTGTGTTTTCTTGTGGTGTCTTTGACCCCTCTGTCTCCTACAATCTTTCTCTTACCTCTTCTGCAGGATTCCTGGATCTCTGCCTTGTTTTTGACTGTCAGTCTCTGCATCTGTTTTCATCAGTTACTGGATGAAGCCTCTCTGATGAGAGTTGGTCTAGGCACAAATTTATAAGTATAGAAGAATATAATTTCAGTGCTGGTCATGTTTGGTTCTATCCTAGGTCTCTGAGCTATCCAGCCTCTGATTCCTGGCCCTCCAGGGAGTGTCAGAGATTGGCTCCCTTTTGTGGCTTTGGATTCAAGCTGTATCAGTCATTGGTTGAGTACTCCCACAATTTCTGTGCCACCTTTACCTCAACATATATTGCAGGCAGGACAAATGATAGGTTTTGTGGCTCAGTTGGTGTCCTAATCCCTCCACTGGAAATCTTGCCTGGTTATAAGAGATGGCCAGTCCAGGATCTGTATCCTCCATTACTAGGAGTGTTAGCTAGAGTCACCCTCATAGATTCCTGGGAATTTCAGTTGTACTAGGTTACCCTTGAAATGTCCTTCAATCCAGTTACTTACAGAGTTGGAAAGGTTTTCATCAACACCATTTCTGACAGAGGGCTAATTTCAAAGTGTATAAATAACTCAAGAAAGTAGACATCAACAAACCAAATAATCCAGCTAAAAATGGGGTAGCGATCTAAACAGAGAATTCCCAACAATGGAATCGCAAATGGCCAAGAAGCATTTAAAGAAATGTTCAACATCCTTAGCCATCAGAGAAATGCAAATCAAAATGACTCTGAGAGTTCATATTACACTTCTCAGAATGTATAAGACTAGAAACACAAGGATGTGGAATAAGGGGAACACTCCATTGCTGATGGGAGTGCTAACTTGTACAGCCATTTTGGAAATCAATATGGCCGTTTCTCAGAAAATTGGGAATTGATCTACCTTAAGACCTAGCTATAGCATGCATGGACATGTACACAAAGGGTGTTCCATCCTACACAAGGACATTTGCTCAATTATGTTCATAGCAGCTTTATTCCTGATACCAGAAACTGGAAACAATCTAGATGTCCCTCAAACATAGAATGGATAAAGAAAATATGATACATTTACACAATGGAGTATTACTTAATTGTTAGAAAAAAAAACATTATGAAATTTGCAGGCAAATTTATGGAAGTACAAAAGATAATCCAGAGTGAGGTAACCCAGACCCAGAAAGACAAATGTGGTATGCAATCACTTGTAAGTGAATATTAGCTGTAAAGTAAAGGGTGATCATGCTAAAACCCACAGATCCAGAGAGGCTGAGTAACAAGGAGGGCTCAAGGGATGAAGCATGAATCTCCCTGGGAAGGGGAAGTAGCTTGGGTGGACTAGGGGTGGATGAACTCAGAGTGGGTGAGGACAGGAGCAGGAGCGATACAGGATGGGAGAGGATGAAGGGAGATAGTACTGGGAAAGTGTGATTCTTGGCAATGGGAAGAAGAGTCATGGGCTTATGAGTGAGTCTGAAGGATCCAGAGGATGGAGGGAGGCTCAGAAACAAAGACCTGGACAGAGACAATATTAGTACCAGCTGTTGCAGCTACTAAAAGAGAAGGCTGAATTCTACAGACCTGTACTCTATGGGAAAACCTTTCCCTTCTAACCATTTTGAGGAAAAAAGAGTTCACCGGAGCCTGTGGACATTATGAAGAATTGCTGAGACAGTGCGTTGAGCGACTCCTTCTAAGACTTGAAATGTTTGACCAGAGATATCAAGAAGGACCTCATAGAAGACAAACACCTCAATTTAGCATAAGAGAGAGGTGTGTGGGTCCAGAGGAGGCCACACCCTTCTAGTCCAGCCTGTGGATTCTTGTGGTTGTGCTTCACGGCCCTTCAACCCCACAAGTGGCTCCACAGCTGCTCCTTTGGAAGCTTCACTGATCCAGGGCTTGCTCTCCTGGCTCACATCTGTAAACCTATGCTTGCCTAATTCCACAAATCCAACAGAAACTCAAGTCATCATTTAGAAGAAAAAGGGACATAAGATATTTTGATTTCTAAGTGTTATTTATACTCTATTCAGTTTATTAAATATTTGAATCTTGAAAAGGAAGGGGAAAATACGTGCAACCCAGAAAAACACTGGCAACCTTTAGTTCTATCTCCATCAAATCTCTGGTTGTCAGTTGATTTTTTAAAATTGTCATCTGTCATTCTCAAGGGGTCTTCTGAAATAAAAGCAAACCCATGAAAACCATTGGAAGCTTTGTTTTTTTCCACAGCAGAATCTATTTCACATATAGAAGACTGCACTGGAACAAGACATTTTGCATAATATTTAATTTGTGGATGTTTGCTTGGCAAAGCCTGATGTGATGTGACCCATGAAGTAATCAAAAATAATTATGGACACAAATAGCATATGCAAAATCGGGACCCAGTAGGTGTCCTCATCCACTCTGCTTGTACCCTAGAGGATTGCTGGTTCCTGACAATAGGGGTGTCTGTAGCCTCCATGGTGTGGCAGTTGCTGGCTTTCTCTTTGCTTCAATGCCTTCCTTCCAAGCAGCAAAGAGACTTAAACAACAACAACAATTCCAAATAACTTTACAATAGCAGAGGAGGAAGGGAAAGCAGAGCTGGCAGAGTTCCTTTTGAGCTACTCTAGCTAGAGCATTTCATTGTCTTCACTCATTTGTGCAAATCATATCTTGCTCCTTGTCTGAGAGATAGCAGAGTCTTTCTTCCCATTGGACTGAAGGTTCCCTGAGGCTACCAGCCTTGTCTTATCTTCAGGTGCTTCTTCTGACGTTGAGGGTGTAGTGGGATGTAAGAAGCTGGAGAATTTAGCTGAAGAGTTGTGGTCATATTGTGTGCTGGCGTCTTGAAGTGTATTTTTGTTTTGCATTTACCTACACGTAGTCATCTCTATTGTTTATTTGTGGCATCTGCCTACCAATTAGGAGGATGATAAGAGGGATGCGAAGAGAAAGTTAATAGCCCAATTTGCATATTTAAAATGGGACATTTCCCCTTTTGGATCTGTGTTAAGTCAAAAGGATCTTTATGAAGAGAAGAAAAAAGTTCCTCCAAACTCTTTCTTCCTCCCAACTTCTCTAACAGTGTCAGGAGGCTGACAAAACTTGTGGATTTTCCAAGCACTGGGGCTTTCACCCTACACGATGGGTGGGGCATAAGACCAGGAGAGGACAATTTATGGAGGAAGTGGACAGTTCAGTCTGCTGCTTCTGCTGTTGGGAATCAAGGAGGGGCCATCCTCAGAAGATAGGGGGTAGGCAGGTGAAGAAGGATTGGTTTTTATCTTCTTTATTTTCCCACCAGCACCTATAGATGGAAAATGTGTATCACATATGTGTGAAGAAGCATGGGGTGCCTGTTTAGGATTCTGCACCTAAAAAGTTCAGAGTTCCTCAAGTCTGCAGGTCCAACCCACTATTTAGCTTTGCAAATCCTGACTAGGGAGGTTGGCAAACAAGTGTTGCTACAATGAATAAAGCATGCCATGTTGCAGAGGACAGCAGAGCAGGGATCCCTGCTTTGGTGTCCTGCCAGCATGAGTTCATATGGGGCTAGTCTGACAGACCCTGATTGGTCCCAGCTACAGACTTGACCCATAGCAGAATGCCCGTGGAACATGGTCGTAAGCCTGTGGTCTTTACGAGTCCGCCCAGGCGAAGCTGCATCTCCCAGGCTACTTGTATTTTTGTTTGTTTTTGTTTTTAGAGGCAGGGTTTCTCTGTGTAATAGTACTGGCTGTCCTGGACTCTCTTTGTAGACCAGGCTGGGCTGGACCTCATAGAGATCTGTCTGCCTTTGTGTCGCAAGTGCTGGAATTAAAGGCATGAGCCACCACACCCAGGCTACATTTTATTAAATTAATTAATTAATTTTTAACATTTATTTATTAACTCAAGTTACATCTTGATCACGACCCCCTCCCTCCTCCCCTCCTGGTTGCACTCTCCCACCCTCTTCTCCTTTTCCCTCCTATCCTTCTCTTCAGGTGAGGGGGGTCCTTCACATATCAACTCCCCTCAGTTTAGCAGACACATGAGGTGTGTGTCTAAGAGCTTCCTCTTACTCTGGGCCCCGATATGGCAGCCCAGCTAGGGTAAAGTGTCCCTCTAACAGACAACAGAGTCCATGACTGAGATGCCACCCCCTACCACTTGCTAAGGGATCTGTATGAAGACTAAGTTGCCTATCATCTATATATGTATAGGAGGGACTAGTCTAAGGTGTAGTCTAAGCTTTTTTCTTCTGTTTTTGGTTAGTGTTTCAGTCTCTGACCCCGATCCTCAGCTTTCTCCCACTTGCCTCCCTGAAGTCACGTGATCCACAGCTGCATCCTTCCTTCCTTATCCTTTGGTGTCATTTTAGAAGCAGGAGAACCATCAGACTGCAGAAATAGTCTGACCGATGGAGAAATTATCAGGTAGTCCAAGCAGAGCCATGATACCAAGAAGGCCGAGTTATTGGGCTAAACAAGCATTTATTTTTATTTTTTAATTCTTCTTTCTTTCAATGAGGTGAAAAGCATGTGAGAAAGATGAGATCAATTACAGAAGAATAAAAAGACTATTGTTTTTGCACATCTGAGGACAGTGTAAGTGAATATTGATCCTGCTTCAGTGTGTGATTATTGTTTTCTAAACTTTAGGAATGGATATTTCCTAGGCTTCTTAGTAACCCTCCATATTAGATTTGCCTTTACAAAGGTGTTAGTAGAGGTTTGCCCCACCACAGTGGACAGGAAATAGGAAAGGCTCTTTCCTGGTTGATCACAAAGAGCTGACAGTGAGCACTGGGGTGGCGGGGTAGGGGCGTGAGGGTGGGTTGTTGGTTGGAGCTGAGCGTCTGGTGAGCAGATTTGCACAAATAACATTGTCTGTCTTAGCAAATCTCCTCTGCCTTCCAATGGTCAACCTAAATGTAGCAATCTCCAGAGCTGAGGATAAATGCCATTCTGAATTTAATTTTGCAACTGAGAAACACCAAAGCTGTCTTCAACAACCATGGAAATGAAAGAATGTCTCTACCCCTAGCAAATAGCAAGCTTTCCAAGATACTATGTGTGTATTGATTCAGCTTTAAATAATACTTAAAATTTTAATAACTTTTATTGCACTTGTTCCTTGACAGTTTCACATATGTGTAAAGTATGCCTTGATTATTGTAACCCCCATCCTTTCTAATCTCCTTTCCAACCATATTAAAACCCTCTCTACAATTCTTTTTCTAATATTCATGTCTCCTGTGTTTCTTTGTTTTTGCTTTTGAGACCCACTGAGTTTAAGCAGGGTCTCCTGCCTGACCATGGGTTTGGAATAGTCCAAAGGATCCTGATGGGCACTCAACTAAGGACAGTGACTGCTCCATCCTCTAGAGCCCATCATTATCCAACATTTCAGGAGGGTGGAGTAGAGAATGTGGCCCACTCCACAACCCATGATTGAAAGCAGATGTTTTGAGAATTAGAAATAGCATAGATACAGCAGACCTAGGCAAGCACTTTCATGCACAAACACCACTAATAATTCAAAAATGATTAGAAGAATAGGTCAAGCAGGACTTTCTTGGGTAGATATTATGTTCTAACCTCAGGTTTAAGGACACACTAGCTACCATGGGAAGGGGAGCCATCAAGTGACTTGTCCTTAGACTCATGCTGGCTGAGAGGCCATGGGAAAGGGCCATCTGCACCCTGTGCCAGGAACTTACGTAACTTATCATTTAATCTCCCTTAATATCTCTGTGTGAAGTAGAGAATTTCAGGTTGATTTTATTTGTAAGAGAACTGAGTATCTAAAAACTTAAGGTGATTTTTCCAGGCTGTAGTAAGTGGGGAGGGTGGGCTGAGATTCAAAACTACACCCCACTCTCTTTACTATGCTACACTGGTGTCACTTGGGAGAGGAGAAGAAAAACCTAAAAAAATTTTCCATAAGGATCCTCCTATGCAGAATAGATACAGTTCTCCCCTTCCTTCCTTCCTTTGAAATGAAGTATTTGTCTTCTTTTCTGGACTTAACAAAATGGTTGTTATGGAGATAGGTACTTTATTATCCTTTTTAAAATGGAAACTAAAGTCTTGTGAATGCTAGCAAGCAATCTATCACTGAGCTATACCATCAAATCTTTTTTTACTTTAATTTTTTTTAATCTTAAGGGAGGGTGCCTAGGTAAGTCTTGAACTCATGATCCTCCTGTTGTAGCTATCTGAGTAGCTTAACAATTTATTGCCCTTATCCAAAACACACAGCAGAATGCTTGTCATACATGCTTAAGCTTTTCATTTGTTAATTGAGTAACCATAAGCAATTGGAACCCAGAAAGTACACTGATGCAGGCATTCAGAGTGCTCTTTTCAGATATATGTTTACTGATATATCTTTGACTCACTTAAAAGACTCACTATTTTTCGTGTCATAAATGGCTTGTGAGGTTATTTGATATTCACCCTAATTATGCTATACAGTGCTGTACAGGCGATGAAGAAGTAAGAGATGTAAAAGGGCAACATATCTCCAGCTAGAGTGATTATTGCTAGAATTTTCTGAATTGCACAATATTACTTTCCTTTCTTTAATGGCTCAGATGGGACTTGGTTCCTGGTGATTTTTTTTGTGGTGGTGGGGTGGGGTAGGGAGAACCCTTCAGAGTCAGAACAAAAGCAGGAAGCCAGGATGCCTTAAGTGGGCAGTGTCTGGGACTCAAGAATAGCATGAAAGGTGATTAACCTGGAGTTTTTGTAGCAGCTACTATCCAGAAAGAAAGTGTGTGTGTGTGTGTGTGTGTGTGTGTGTGTGTGTGTGTGTGTACATGTGAGTGTATGCGTTGTGTACATGTTGCATATGTGTGTATGTGTGCATGTGTCTGTGTCTGTGTAAACAGAATGAACTGAAGGAGAGCTGACAATGGGAACACGTGGATAACCTGGCTGCATTGGTGCTATTGTGCTGCCTAAGGTCTTGTGTGTATCTATAAGGAGGCTTTCTCTCTTCTACTGGTGGACTTCTTAATTGAAAATGTGAAATCCAAAAACATGGGAGGCCTGGGATAGATAATGAGCATCTATTTTGATGGCATTTTCAGCCTGGGTCATTTTCAGGAGAGAACCACATGGTGGCAATATTGCCTCATTTCTCACAAGCCCTTTGCCCACTGCCTGAGTCCAGGCAAATTCAACTGCAAGGCAATAAATTGGGAGATGATGTTGGTTTAACCAGTGAATATTATGCTCATTTTTGGTACCATTGATTGTATTTTTCCATTATAGAATCGTTTTTACCCCTTGTTAGAACACCCCTTGTGTAATTCCAGTAACAAACATGGGCACAGTCTAAAGTCAGGTCTCATAGACCTGGGTTTTCCCAATGGCAGACAACTTGGTTTTGTTCCATCCAGCCAACACCTGCTTGAAAAGAGTACCTAGTATCACACAACAAACCACCCACATGGAAATAAGGAAACTGTCCAAAGCCCACTCAATATCACTTTGCCAAGCTGGGTTCTGAAATTCGGTCTTAAGACTTACACTAGTGGATTCTCTTGGAGAAAATTCTGTTTGCCAATATAAATTTCTGCATACAGACTGTCTGTTTGGGGTTGTGAAGTGTTGTTACGTAAACTATATTGTTTCAGGTCTTTTCTTAATTAGACACCCATCTCTGACAACATGCTTGAACTTCAGTCTTTTGGTTTCTAATCATGTTGGAAAAAAGGAGACTAAAATAAAATTGGGTGTACATTCAAATGCCACAGGGTTGGTGCTGTCCCAAGAATGATGGGCTTAGATCAGATGCTGAACTCCATTCAGTGGTTTTGAAGTCAGGGGTATAGGTGTTAGAGCTGTTCTATGTGTGAAGGAGGTGGCTTCATGTAGGAAGTTCTAAGGGAAGGGTGCCATTCTCAGAGCTTCTTGGAGTTTATCAGAGTCTCTCAGAAGACATGCTAAACCAGATGCCTGGGCCCCAGGCTGAATTATGGCCTGGGAGTGAGCATTGTTAACCAGTTTCCAGGTCATGAGGACACCTTCGGTCCAGAGACACCTTTGAGAGTTCCTATATACAGCACTTTCTTCAAAGAAGAGGCAGTTGCTGAAACTCACTTAAGTAGTCTGCATGAAATATAGAGAAATGCTGATTCATGGAGTGAGGTTTTATATAAGAGTCTAAAGAGGAGGATTCAAACACAGGTCCCATATATAAGAAGGTGGTATTTAACAGGCCAAGCATATAAACTAGGATTGTACTCAGTACTGGAACTCAATTCTGGATCTTCTGATTAGCATCAATGAGCCCTTACACAAATGACTGAATCCTCATGGATGGGGGGTGGGGGAGGTCATTATTGGGGCTGGAGATGGCTCAGTAGTTAATAGCACTGATTGCTCTTCAAAAGGCCTGGATTTGAGACCCAGCACAGCATTCACAACCATCTGAAACTCCTGTTCCCAGGAATCTGTTCTTCTAGCATCCATATGTGCCAGGCACTCCCTTAGTGACAGACAGGCACACAGACAAAATACTCATATACATAACATAAAATATATCCTTAAAGTCCATCTACATCAGTGTTTTTGGAAGTAAAATATTTGATATAAGGCTGTTTGATTTAGAATTTTCTCCTCCTTTTTTCCCCCTCAATTTCTATGTACAACTGAGATAAACTTGTACAATACAAAGTGCCATAGCTTTGAGTTAACATTACAAAGAACTCATCAGGACAAACGTTTCTGGATCAGTTAGATAGTTGGATTCTTTCTTTAGCATCACTATTAATTGATTGAAATCACTGGAAACACCCTATGTTTGCATATAACATCTAGAATATAGGACAAAGCTCCAGAATCACTTTTAGTACATTTTCCAGATTGGCAGAGTGAACTCTGCTCTCCTCTGTAGCTCCCTTGCCCCAACTCTTCAAAGACAGAGATAGAGCAGAGATTTCCACTTGCTGGGCAAGAGCTTTATGGCTGAGCTATACCATCTGTCCATTGATAACACTTTTTAAAGAAACAATGTGCTCAGAGTTGATTAAATGCAGTATGGCTTAGAGAATGAGTGTAATTCAAGTCATGGGGTCATCTGGATCCACTTCTGGGTCATGTCACCCTTGACTTGACTATATTACAGATCCAGTTACACTTATGCCCATGAGTAGTTGTACAACCTTTTACTGAGACTCAGTTTTTCCTTCTGTGAAATGAGTTTGAACGAGGCCAGGCTTTATAAATCCCACTCTTCTATATGATGATTGGGTCACATATATGTATTTTTTTTAATGGAGAGGACCCAGACCTCTTACCAGATTCTGACTGGGAGCTGTGTCACTAAAAGTTCTAACATTAGGTTTTTATGAAGAGCATACTCAAGCCTGACTTTGCATGTGCGTAGTGACATGCTTACACTCTCAAGTGGGATTTTTCTGCACCTGTGAAATAGATCACTTAGCTCTTTCAGTGTTATGCAGACAATGCTTATGAATCATACCACAAAAGGAAATAAATTTCATAAGCAACACTGGAAAGTGTAGAAAATAATGGCCCAAGAAAGGATAAAGTCACAAAAAGACTGATTGTACCCCGTCAGAAACTGGGTTTCAGTGCTATACTGAGAACTGACCTTATTTACAGTGATAGGTGCTCACTAACTCAATTCACATGGAAGTGATGCAAAGACTGGAATGCCAATGTGGGTTTTTAAAATGAGAAGAAACTTCTGCCCCCTTTCCAGCTGACGGTACATCATCCATTGGTGGTTTGTAGAGATTCAGAGGCAAAGGAGACAGTTTTCAGGAGCACTTTTTTTGAGTCATGGTGAGATTGCAATTAGCAAACATCATTGATTGCATATCTGTAGAGAACCTGGACATGCTTTCTGTTGTTTGTCTGTCTGTGGGCGTCCTTATTTCTCTGTTTTTCAGGAGCATGGTTCACTCTGCCCCTAGATGTGCTTTAAAAAGCCAATTATTTTTGTTTTTGAAAGTATTCTCAGCCATCATTGTGTGCTTTTTCTATTCACAATGCCCTTTAGATTGTTAATGTGTGTTGCAAGCAACTTCCCTGTCTAACCTCTTGTAACCTGATACCATGCATCATTATTCTTCAGTTTCTTTCAACTATTTCAATGAAATGGAGGCTTTTTGTTTAAGTAAACTTTTTGTCAGTTGTTCTCACTGTAAGGGCTGTGCATACAATACGTTTCTTAATCTGTAAACTGAGGAAGCCCCTGAGGAAGATTTTTGCCCCATGAAGTTAGCCAGTTCTTCCACTGCCCACTGTAGATATCTTATTAGTTTGGAGGTCCTTATTACTGTGCATACAGTTAGATTATCAGCAGAGTTCGGCAGAACTTGACACCTAGGAGACCTTTTATAAATTTTGAATCTGTAGTTGTCATGGAACCCAAAATATTGAGTGAGTGAGAGAGAGAGAGAGAGACAGAGAGAGAGAGAGAGAGAGAGGGAGAGAGAGGGTACATGCTGAGAATGTGCATCATAGAAAGCTTGTTGTATATTACATATTTACACAAAAATATTCAAAGACATTTTCACTGTTATATTCAAAGACATTTTCACTGTTCGAGGTCATTTTCTCAGTCACTTCTTCCTGCCATACTTATATTGTGATTTGATTTTGAAAAATTTATTTATACCTAGTTTATCAGAAACACACATAGTGCCTAAAAAGAGAGTTAGAATTCACGAGGCCTCTTCCTTAGGAGTCTAGTGTTGCAAAGAAAAACTAAAGTAGAGCACTTTAGGAGTTCAAACAGAATGCTAGATACATTTAGCTTCCTGGCCTTTTCCTTTCATGAAGTCATCTGGGATTTTGTTAGAGCCGAGTAGGAAGTTCATAGGTGTAACAGGTGAGGCTCGCTTTCTCAGCCCCTTAGCCTCTTCTGTATGTTTTCCACCCTTCAGGATGGACCTTCTTCAGCTACTCAGGCCATTTGCCTCTAGGTGCCCTCCTTTGATTACTGGAGTAAACACTAGTGTCCTGGAAAAGTGGCAAAATATATTCTATCCAAGGCCTACATAACTGACTGTGGTGTCATATATGACCTATCCTGTCTGACATTTGCATTTTAACAGAAAAAAATTAAAAGAACACTTTTCTGTTTCTAGAATTTTAGATGGTAGAAAAATGGTAGATGAAATTCTGAGAGAGAGATGGTAGCAGCCTGGGTAGCTGTGTTCCTCTGTCTCATTAGATCAGATATCGTCTCACATTTCTGGGTTTGCATTTTCTGCATTTTCCTTCTAACTGTGCAGTTGATATAAATAACACAAGGGTTCCTGCCTTTCCTTTGAGATCAAGCGTGCATTAACCATGGAGCTGTTTTATAGTAATTAAGTGATAAACCTCTCTGAGGTTTGTGTATGTATCCACAGCTTTTGTCCTTGATTAGCAAGGGAATGAGCTGAAGACTTAATTAGCCATTGAAGTTCCTAAGTTCAAGTTTACATCAGTAACTATTCTGTATTGCAGACAGGGAGGGAGGAACTCCACCCACTGGTGTGTGGCACATGTTCAGTTTCAATTTTATGCAAGCTGGAGATGAATTCTTTTTTTTTTTTTTTTTTCTAAATCCTATGCCAGGCTCTGCTGCAAGATGACCTTATGGGGCAGGGGGTGGGGCTAGGCTTGGGTGGAGGAAGTGACCAGTTACACTTATCCCAGCAATGACCACAGATGAGTCATTTGGCTTTGCCCCTAGACAGGCATCCCTCACTTTGCTATATGGATGAGACTATATGGTTGTTTCCTGTCATTGGGGAACATATTCAGAAATAACACCTCTGTTCATAAAGAAGAGCTCTCTTTCCCCTCACTCAGCAAATGTTTGATATAGCATTTATATTAAATGTTTAATATGTTTGATATGCTATTCAGAGTACTGGATTATATAATGAAGGAAATACTAAGATTGACAAGAAATGGTTTTTGCCCTCCCAGAGATTAGAGTGAGGACATGTTAGCAAACAAACAGACTGTTATTATGTATTTAAGTGATTGATTGTTTCTGGGAAAGGTTTTGGAAGAGATGTTGTGTTGGGCCTTGAAGTACACACACATAGGAGTTAGCCAGATGGAGGGACAGAAGATTGTAGTGGGAAAAAACAACTCCATTAAAGCTGGAATCTGAGATGTACGCCCATAGGCTCATACTTTGAGAGCTGTTTTCTGGTGGTTAGTGAGATTTTAGGAGGCTGTGGCACCCATAGAAAGTGGGGCTAAGAGAAGGTGCAAGTTGGCACTAAGGGAAGGACGTTGAGAGTTTGTCCTGCCCCTGGTACTGCTTTCTGTTTACTAGCATATGAACAAGCCTCCACCTTTAACTTCTGCCAGTATGACCTGAACCACCCTAGGCTTTCCTCACCACAATGGACTGGAATTTCTAATTCAGTGAACCAAAGAGAATCCTTTGTCCTTTATTGATCTTATCAGGTATTTCATCACAGTTATGAGAAAAGTGACTAATACCAACCTAATATAGAGAAATATTTGGAGCACAAAGGTGATGACCCATGGATGATGAAGAACAGGTAAACTTACAAAGATGAAGTTGTAGTCAAGAGTCAAAAGAGAGCTTGTAGACATCCGAAGAAGTTTAAAATATACCCTTTAGACAAAAGGGACTCTTCAAATAATTTTATTTGGGAAGGGGATGAACTGTGATCAAGCCAAAATCTGAGAAAGACGTATGTGAGCATTATAAGAGGCAGCTTAGAGAGAGCTGTGGTGATGACCAAACAGGGAGGCTTACATCATGGGCCAGGTAGGAGACGAGGGGAATCCAAACCTAGACATCTGAAATGGGTGTGAAGGAGGGGAAAACAAACTGAGACGTAATTACAGATGGGACAAACAATATTATAAATAGCTATAAATGTGAGGGTTAGTATGGTAGAAAAAGTAGAAAAACATTTCTTGAAGAAGAAACCAAAGATACGATACTATGAGCATTCCCGAGAGAGAGAGAGAGAGAGAGAGAGAGACTTTATAATAGACTTATATAATACATTCTAGATTTTTTTTTCTTACTATGAATCCCTATAACCCTTTTATTGGGGACCACATGACTTGGTATTAAGTTATAATTTCCATCTATCTTGGAAAGTGAAAATACAAACTAATGCCCAGGAGTTATGTCCCCCCCCTCTCTTGGTAATAATGAGCACATGTGGTAAAGATTAGACACCTGCTGTGAGAAGACAGGGTCCTTTATCCCACACATCTAACAATCCATATTCAGGGAGATGGACAGGCCATTAAATGCAACAGGCTGCAGTGTGCTCCCACTCAGACATAACGGCCTGACACAGCCCAGTCTTGGATGTTGTGTTAAGTTTCATATGTGGGGTGACAAGGTAGGAGGAAGAACTCAGCAGACTGTAGGATGGGTTGGAGAGAGCTGGAAGACTGAGGTAGGCAAGCCCTCAGTTGAGATAGCAGCAATGTTTGGGCTGCAAATCTGGCTCTATGGGATTTTAAGAAGGAGATTGTACCTTCTGAGTTCTGGAAGTCTTGTTCCGTTGCAGCATTGTCTTGGGGACCAATTTCATGATGGACTTTGGCTTTACAAGTGGCCGTTTACTATGTTTTGATTCTTTATACTCCTATTGGTAATGAGAACATGTGATGAAGACTGGATATTTGACATACTGTCAGAAGACAAAATAGAGATGGCAGTAAGAAAGGGTGGAATACAGGACATAGAGATTGCTCCTACCTTGGGAACATGTTCTCCTGGGTGTTAGTAGGAGGAGTCCATAGGCTTCCAAAATGTTTTTTTTTCTAGTAACAGAATACAATATTATTCAGAGGAAAACAGATACTCTTGAATGGTGAGTGGAAAGAAACAATCCTAGGTTGTTTTTTTAAATATTTTTAATTTTTAAAAAAAATTTTTGCAGGCTAGCTTTTGTAAGGGTGGTAATAACAACAAATTGTATTCCTCTAAGCATTAGGAAACAGTACTTCATTTAATTATCATAACAACACTATGTGAAAATTGAAGCTCAGGAAATTAGTAACAAATGGTGTCAGTTGATAAGTGCATGTGGCTTTCAATCCAAGCAGTCAGGCTTGAGAATCTGCACTGGGCTGCACCCCAGACTTTATCAATAAGGGAAGAAATGGGCCTACGGGTACTTAGATTATGTTTGTTTTTTATCTTCCAATTACCTGTATTTCTTTATCTTCTAAATTCTAAAGTAAATCATTCTGATGCAATGTGTTGCTTAAAGGAAAGGGAAAGATATTTTCCTTGTGTTTATGAATTTCAGGTGAGAACAATAAGTAGGGAGGGAAAGAATCAGGCACAGAAGGATTCTGGGATGTCTAATGAGCTGGCTGGCCCTTTGGGATGAACTGATTGCATTTGCAGGAGTGTGTCTTACTGTATCTAAAGGTGATGTGAGTGAACCTGTGCTGCTCTCATCAGCCTGCCCTGGGCAGTGGTAGATAGTGAAAGCCAAGATGAAAGAGGACAGAATTACAGGCAACTGAGACCTCACCAAGTCATGCACCGGGGAGATGAAAAGGTGAGAGTTGTTGAAATTGCATCTCCTGGGTCCACTTCAGTGCAAGTGTTTTCCGAGAGCCTTGTGCTGCACATACTTTTTTTTTTTATTTTAAAAGCTAAAACATTGATTTTTTTTTTTTCTAGAGACAAGAAGCTCACCTTAGTTGTGAACTAATGCCTCAGTTGAATGTAGGAATCAGTGTCTCCATGGCGTCTTAACCTCTGGGCAGTGTTTCATAGCAATTACCTGTACAACCAGTTGCTATAGTTACCTATTGTCCATGCTCAAGGGGGAGAAGATCTAGCTTTATTAGTTAGCAGGAGAAATAGGTGCTGAGATCTGATAAGAAAGAGTGATACATGCAGAAATTTAAAAAAAATCTGTATACTCGTGAATTGGAGAGTGTTTAGCCAAGTCAATAGCCCCAGTGATCAAACACGTTCATCCCCCCTTTTCCATGTGATCCTCCCTAGTTCCTAAGGGTAACATGAAACAGCCCTATTTATAGTAAGTGACCACATTTTCATAGTTGAAAGTGATTAGGCCAGGGTGGGCATCTGACTCAGGCTGGGTCAATGGAATTCGGTCCCTTCGAAATTGAGATTGAGGTTTTCTAGCTAGTCTATGGATTCAGGTATTGTCCAGTGGGGACCATTTCCTTCTCCATGGAATGAAAAGATAAGGCATATCTGTGCAGGGAGAATGAGTTTGGAGAAGAAAGGTATCAAGAATTTCTTTGGTTCCTGGTGGTGTGTGTACCTTCCAAAAGCAAGACTGTAACCCTGCCTTAGAGCCTTTCTTTCTCTTGATTTACTATTATTATTATTACTTTAATTGTCGCTCACCTGAGTTTCTATCACTTTTTGCTAAAGCTGATACTTTGCTCTAGTAAGTGTTGTCATCGACACTGCTGTTATGGGCTAAAATGCTTCTTTCAGGTGCCTGTGTTGAGGTCCTAATTCCTAGGACCTCTGAATATCAATGTAGTTGTAGTCTGCACCTTTGGGGAGCTAATTAAGCTAATGTGCAACCATAGTGGGTGGATAATACAGTGTCAATTGTGTTTTTAGAAGAGATGTGTCCACAGATGCAACACTTTACAAAGACAAGGAGAGGATGTCCATGTACAAGCCAAACTGAATTCCTTTAAAAGAATAAAACTCCATGGCATCCTAGTCTCAAGTGACTAGTCTTCAGAATCACAAGGCAATATAAACTTTGTTTAAGGCACCCAGTCTTTTATGAAAACTCTTGTATGCTAATACAACTGCCACGGAAGTTGCAAGGCTATACCCCACCCTCAGCTCCCATGGAAGGAAATGCAGTAATTGAGTAACTGCTCAGTCTTTTCCTAATGGTGATCCACTAAGACAGCAGTGAAAAGATCTTTTATTTTGGCTAAAAAGCAAGCCAATAATTGGTATTCAAGGACCCTGAGTGAGTACAGTGTTAGAAGAATACATCTTGTTAATGCCCCTGCTTGGCATAAATTAAATACATTCAGCTTCATGTCCTCTCGGAGAAGGTGCCTGCTAAGCTTTAATGCTAGGTAGGAAAATGATTTTTGTTCTTCTTCTTTTTTAAATTTCTCTTAATTGGAATGTATATGTGCTCTCTCTTCACTTCCTTTCAACTCAGGTGAAAATAAAGTGAGTCACCTTCCAGGAAGGCCGAGGACTTGCAGGTTCCCCCACTTGCCCTTGAAGCCCCAGGCCAGAGTTTGTAAAGGCATTTTTATCAATTGTCAACACATTAGAGAATTATGTAAAGGAAGCTGTTTAGATCCTACTTTTAATCAGGACAAAGTATTTAGGGTTGGAAAATATTGAGAGGAGAGGTGAAGGCCAGGAGAAGATGTGGATTTAATTGAACAGCTGTAGCATTTAGAAGGTCACCAGCCAGAGCCAAGGTGCAAGGTGCATACAGATAGTTTGTAGACTCACATAGCATCTGTGCCAACAGACACAGCCACTGGAAGGATCTCAACATTTGCATGTGGGCTCCAAAACATTCTTTTTCCTTTGGAGGAGAATAGCTTGACTGCTTGGGTCAGCGTCTCATGCGATCACAGAGAACCAATGGTTACCTTCCAAGCAGACACAGCCAAGTTAAATTTCAACTCACACAGTCATTACTATTGGAATGTCGTCTTTTTGGAGAAGTTTGTAGATAAACGCTTCAGAAAATCTGAGGGTGCCTTCTAATTTTTAATGGAGAAATATTGGATAGGGATGATTAATATATGACTTCATGGCTCTTATAGATGTACTAGCATATGTTTGTTGTACATAAGATCAGAAGATACGAACTTGTGGCCTCTGCTAAAAATGAGGCCTGTAGGAGTTTCTGTTTGGCACAGGTAATCTATAAGTATCTGAGCTAAATATTTAACAACAGAGAGGGTTCACATATTATTTTGAAAAGTCTCAGGTTTAGCTTCTTTTGTGAACTCCACGGGCATTTCTGTTCGACAACACAGCAAGGGGATGGGTGATGGCTATCCCAGCCTGGCCACAGTGGCTATTGGGGTATCTGACCCCAGGCTATGTAGAGGTAGATTAAAGAAGAGGTCAGGAGATGAACTCAAAAGTCAGCAAGTAGCTGGCCGTGGTGGTGCTTGCTTTTAATGTCAACGCTTGGAAGGCAGAGGCAGATGGATTTCTGAGAGTTTAAGGCCAGGTTGGTCTACAGAGCAAGTTCTAGGACAGCAAGGACTACAAAGAAACCTTGTCTTAAAAAAAGCCAGTGAGTACCAGAACTTTAAGACCATCTTAATCTTATTAGTGGTGGTGGGGTACAAGTATGGCCAAAGCAGGTGCCATCGAGCAGAGGTGCAGGGTAGCACCATATATCATGATGGGACCTGAGCAAGCCACGACTACAGACATGTTTTCTAGAGCAATGGAGTGATCTGGACCCCTGCAGAGGATGACATCTCTCTCTCTCTCTAAACTGACTTCTGAGGAACTAGTGCTTCCTTGACTTAGGACCCCTTTGAGAATCACTTTTAATGAGCTCGAGGATGAGATGTTTCATCAAACTAGTAACTTGCTCCTTTAAAAATTTTTTTATTTTAAAGAAAGGATTAGCAGTATAGACCCTACCACCCCTTTGGAATTCCCATTTGTCACTCTCGCTATTTTTGTCAGCCACTTAAAACAGAAGTGTCCAAAATGATGCATCCCAGCAGATCTGGCTCTTCCTGGTGTCATCTCTGGAAACTTCACCTCTCTCTGTTGAGCTTCAAAGCCCGGAGACCTCTGTCTCATTGCTTGCCACTCTCCTCATTAAGAAAACTCTAACCGTGAAGCTCTGTCAGTTTTTCATTGCAGTATATTATGAGTCTTCACACTCCTCGCTGGCTTTACTGATCTCCTGATCTAACTATCATTTCTTTGACCAGAGCAATGGTAAAAACACCCTGTTTTTTATGCTCTCCTTGCCACAACCTTTTTATTTTTTATAAGACAGCAACAGTATCTTTATAAAAATTCCAATTGGTCCCCTTTCCTCTTTGTTTCCAACAGTTTAGTTGGAACAACAGCTTCCTCTGGATCTCAAAACCCAACCCTACATTCTGTTGCTCATGCTTACATCCTAGAAAAATCTTAGTGTTAGTTCTTTAAAGTTTTTTTAAATTATAATATAACTACATAATTTCCCCTTCTCTTTCCTTCACCAAAACTCTCTTACATAATCCTTCTTGCTCTTTTTCAATTTCATGGCTTCTTTTCTATTAATTGTTGTTGCATACATATTTATATATTAAGGAATATATTCCTTAATACATTTATTTATGTCCAGAGCATTATATATATGTTATATATAATATTATATATAATATGTATATAATATATACATATATATATATATATATAAATACTATCTACTCAGTCACTATGTCATTGTGTGTGTATGCTTTCTGGGATGACCATTTGGTATTGATGTGCTTTTCCCTGGACTCTTCCAAACTCAGCATTTCTTAGTTGCCTGGAGTTCCATTAGCTTTTTCCCTGCCTTGCTAGCTTGCTGTTTTCCTCGGCAAATCCATCTCATAGGAGAGCCAGTCACTCTAGTTCCCAGCCCAAAGCATGAATTGGAATATGTTTCTGTAAGGAATACAGAGATAAATGATTTTGCTTTTTCTTTAAGTGATACTTGATTTTTAATTTGTCCTTTCAATTCTTGCTGCAATCACAGTAGGCAGTTCCAATTTCTTCTGCTGCTTAAATATAACCAATCCATCTATACTTAAAACTGATAGAATATGGAGAATATGGCAGAATATGGCATTCAAAGATGTTATCTTAAATTAAGATTTTCTTTTTTTTGATATCGAGACATATCAGCGCCTGACAGCACCCCCTATTCTACTCCAAGTAGAAGATAAGCATCGAAGAACCTCCACTGTAAGATGGTTGAATTAGTGGCAAGCCTATCTCTTGGCATGAAAAAACCCCTTGCACCAACTGCAGACAGACTGCTGTCCAAAAAGGACAAAACTTGGTAGCAGGGAAGTCGACAGCCTAACTCTGCCAAGACAGGGTAGGTAAGTCCTTCATAATCCCTGCTCTACAACAAATGTCTGTCAGAGAAACAGGACCCAAAGGCTGAAGACTGATGCAGGAATGTATGGAGAGAAAATGGGAACTGTCCAGGCAGTCATTGGTATGTCCTTTCTTAGTTTTGGAAGCTGCAGGCCCTGCACTTCCTATATAAGCAGATATATTTATCCCTCTCAGGTCTCTGAGGTGGTTGAAGAATAGACAGCTAGAGTCTCATAGTTAAATTCTGAGTTGTTTAGGAATCAAGAGGGTGTTATAGATCTAAGAAGATACTCTTAAAAGTGTGTTGCAAGTTAGTATGAATGTTGAGTCAGATATAGACCTTTAAACTCATGGAGATGGTTACATAGTAGAATGTTAAAGTCGGGGCCAAATATGTATAAACTGGACATTGGGAAGGTATACTGGGCCATTTAACTCTCATAAATGTGGCATATTTATATCTGTTGTTTTGTATAGTATTTACTGTTATAAGAGAAGGAACCATCTGTTGGACTGAAAGGGGAAACTTCTGGGGGGAAGAGGGTGGAAGGGCGGGATAGGAAGGGGGAATAGGGAGGGGTTTGTGACTGAGATGTAACTTGAAGAAAAAAAAATAAAGTATTTAAAAAAAAACAAAAAACTGGTAGAAGCAATTGTTTCATGTGCTTGAACAGAATAATGATTAAGTGTCCCAGTGCCAATTTAAGGATTAGCCTTCTAATTCTTACAAAAGCAAATTTTAGGACCATCTTGTTTGGTGCTTTAGTTGTATGGGCTGTCTTATCTTCACAACACTGGTTTCCTGTGAGTTCAAGTTTTTCGGTGTTTCTCAAGGTCAGATCCTGACTTCTGATTAGCCATTAAATAATGATTAGTATAAATGGTTAGTAGAGGTATAGTGTTTGGCATGGTAGGCATTAACTCTGTGTGGTTATTTGAATGTGTTAGAATGAAGGAAAACTAAAATTTCGGGTTCTTTGCTGTATTAGGAATACTCTAAAAGCCCAAAACTCAAATGTGGTGGTGCTCTTCTGTTAGCCATGAAGGTTCTGTTGGCTAATACTACTGAGAAGCTCCACACAGCCAGGATCTTTAATGTATGTGATAATGTGGTGAGACACAAAAGGCAGTTGATTTTAAAGAAGGTACCCGTCTGGAAGCACCCAGGACATGGAGTGAGGGAGACTGGAGGCTTGGGTGGTTTTTCTCCAACATGGTGTGAGCACCTATATGGGCACAGAAGACTGAATGGTCTAAGCCCACAGAAAACCCACTCTAAAGCCTTGACTTTGTCATAGGATCCAGACCATTGTGATAGAAAGAAATGAACAGTACTCACTGTGGAATAAGATAAGAAGGTTCAATGATGTGGCATCCTTCCAAAACTTCTTTGTGTCACAACCCTATGTCTTATTTTCTGAAGCAATTTTTCCTTTTAAGAGGATTTTATGCTGCATTATCTTTCTGTGGCCACTTGTTTTCCCTTGTGTTCTACCTCCAAGGCTGTAGATTAAGGAACAATTCTGATTTGATGCTTGGCATAGGTGGATGATCTGATTATTTTAGTTTATCTGCATGCCTGTTATTATTCTAGATGATGATGTTATTAACAGGCAATACTTGTTAAGGACTCACTGTGTTCTAGTCTTTGTGCTAGAAGTTTCAGACATTTGATCTTATTTGATAGTTACAAAAATCTCTGAGATGGCTATAGAATGGTTAAGGTTATGTTTCCATGCTAATGCTAGCATTTGCTATCTGTATCTCTGTCTTTTAATTAAAGGAAATTCATGGTATTATTTCTGTATTTTTAGGGTTGTTAGGATTAAATAAATGATAAAGAAGTTACTTAAAACAGTATTTTCATATAAATTTTATTTATACACAATACTTATTATTATTACCCATAATTTTGCTTATGTGGAAATGTGAGTTTAAGAATGTTAAGGAGAAAAAAATGATGTATTATATGATACATCCCGGTAATAAGTCATGGTGACAAAGAAGAGAGTGTGTTGCAAATACATAAAGATTGGAAGAGCATTGGCTGTCACAAAGAGGGCAACAGGCCAGCTGAATAGTGCAGAACAGTATGACAGTAAGGCAGTGCAAAGGAAAAGGCAAGATGTGGTTCTAGCTCATGGCTCCCTAGTGTGTGTGGAGGAGAATCATAGCCTCACCCAAAGGAATAATCCAAGTGTTCCTGGTGAAAGGCACTCACAGTCCCACACATGGCCTAAGTCCACAGTTTTAGAAAGCCTTGAATCCAGAGTAAGACTGTTATTTCCGGCTGTGTGGTAGGTCAGCCATGGAAAAGTCCTTTGTCATTTCCCCCATCTCCAGGGCTGTGGCTGAGTAGTATCACACATTTCTTGACAAGAAAACTCTTGTTTAAGAGTGAATTACTCTGGGAACTGATAACAAGGAATGATCACAGGTCAGGGAGCCAGGAAAGCTTATGATAGCCCCAGAACAGTGTGTGTGTGTGTGTGTGTGTGTGTGTGTGTGTGTGTGTGAGAGAGAGAGAGAGAGAGAGAGAGAGAGAGAGAGAGAGAGAGGCAGACAAATTCTCAGAAGCTGAAAAATTCAGTTGGCAAGAGACTTTGCTTATGTAGCAAAGGTAGTAGTTCAGCCCTTAGTGCCTTAGTGGCGAGGAAGGACAGTTATGGGGTATGTGACAACTGTGGAGGTCACTGGGTGCCCCAACCTCTGGAGTCACGTAACTGTCACAAAGCTCATGGTTGATAGGACAGAAAACAGAAGCCTCAGCAGCATACTTGGCTCTCACAGCCTCATCTATCCAGCATGGTGTTTAACAATGAGCAGGTGCATCTGTACAGATCTCAGTGCTCTGTTTGCCTCTTGTACTTTAATGTAGCAAGGAGAAACTGCCTGCACAGAACATCAGCCAACCTGAGTGTGCTGACTGGGGAGTCTGAGGAGTGTCTGTGAGCCTGACTGCCCCTCAGACTGCAAGGATCAGTATGGCCGGTAGAGCATAGAGTATTCAAAGAAGGAAAGAGAAGGGGACATGAGGAGAATTCTAGTGGACACCTGACATTTGATGGGCCTGGATTCAACAGCAGCCTACATGGGAGAATAGGAAGTGACAAGAGTCCATTTTTTAGGGGACCCAAAAAGAAACACTGCAGCACTTCTTATTTCTTCGTATTTGGGTTTTATTTTTGCTACATGACTATTGAGTTTTGTCTTTGTTATTTTAAAATAAAAATTCATTTCTTATTCCTCTCAGTATATTTCTGTAATTTTAAATTGTTTTCTTTAGTTGGAAAGAAGAATTTAAAAAACACTCTTGCTCTCTTTTTTCCATATTTTTAATATTCTTTCCCATTCTTCTTTTTCCTTTCTTAACTTGAGCATGCATATACTTTGCTTTTCTTCCCTGAGTTTTCCTTAATTTCATCCATTTACTATGCTTGCTTTTTCCCTAAATAAAAGTTAGCTTCACAGCACACAGACTTTCTCTCTATTTACATTTGCCATTTTCTGTCCTATGGTAGTTTATGAGTTGGCTTGGATTTATTTGAATGTTTGTCCATGCCATGTTAATTTTGGTCCTCTTATTGCTGTTTGGTGTTGAATTTTTTTCTCTTTGAATACTACTAGGGTTTGGTCCTTGAAGGGTAGGCTGCTTACTGTGAAGATACTCAGAATATTAGGAGATATTCAGAACAACAGATACACTAATCATAATATAGAAAAAGAAAAGCAAGACAACACAATGCATCCAAGAGATTATAATTTCTAACTTACAAAATCCAAAGATATTGAAATGGTTGAAATTTCAGACCAAGAATCAAGATATTTACTTCTAAAAATATTTAGTGATCTCAAAGATGAAACAGGTATAAGATGAATAAAGGAAATTAGTAATTTCAAGATGTTCATAACAAAGACAATAGAACAGAAGCGAAATTCAATAACATGGATGAGAAATCCATCAAAGGAACTGAGAACTTGAAAACAACAAAACAAAACAAACAAACAAACAAAAAACCCAGCCAAACAAATATTGGAATTGAAAAGCTCTATCAAATTAAAAAAATACATTTGAAAACATCAGCAATAAATGAGATATATCAAAAAAGAGACTATCAGGGACAGAAGACAAGGGTTGAGTAAATTCCACATTTGGACATCAATAAAGGCAGAAAACCAAACTAAACCAAACCAAACCACCCCTCCACCACCAACACCAACAAAGCCCAGCAAGTATTGCTACAGAATCCATGAATTCTGAAGTATGCAAAAGAAACCCAACACAAGAGTCTGTGGAGTAGACTAAGGAGCTGAAGTTAAAAACTGAAGATGTAGAAACTTCTATTCAATGAAACTATAGTGGAAAATTTACCAAACACAGGAAAAGAAATGAATACCTAAGCACATGAGATTGTGCTTGTTAACCCTAACTGCATAAGAATTTCTCTGTGAACAGTAATCAACATGCTTAACCTATAAAACAAAGAAAGAACATGAAAAGACTCGAGAGAAAAAGGCTAACTCATAAAGAAATACACTAAAATAGCATTGAATCTTTCAACAGAAACCTTCAAATTTAGAGAAATATGGGATATTTCTCCTTCCTTCCTTCCTTTCTTTTCTTTTCTTTTTTTTTCAAGAAAACGTTACAGTTTCTCTGTGTAGCCCTGGTCTGGCTGTCCAGGAAGGCTCTCTGTAGACCAGACTGGCCTCAAACTCTCAGAGATCTGCCTGCCTCTGCCTCCTGTGTACTGGAATTAAAGGCGTGCACCACCACCACCTGACAAAATGATATGTTTCAAGATCTGAAAGTAAATAGCTTAAACCAAGATTACTTTATCCATCAAAGCTACATTTAAAAACTGATGGGGAGAAAAAAAAACCTAAAGGCAAGCATTAGCTAAAGTAATTTATGACATAATCTAAATTGCAGGAGATACTTAAAGGAATCTTTTTTAAATGTTTATTTATTACTTCAAGTTACATCTCCATCATAGACCCCTCCTTCCACCCCTCCCAGTCCCACCCTCCCACCTTCTCCTTCCTCTCCCACCTATCCTACTCCTCCAGTGTTGGATGCTTCCACATATCAGCCTCTTCAGTTCATCAGTCATATGAGGGCTAAGAACTATCTCTTGCACTGGGGGTCTACGTGGCAGCTCCACTAGGGCAAAGTGTCCCACTAACAGGTAACAAAATCCATGTTCCTGTTCCTTTTGGTCTGTGGGTTGTAGGATAGTTATCCTATACTATATGGGTAAAATCCAGTTATAAGTGAGTAGATGCCATATGCATCTTTCTGGGTCTGGTTTAGCTCACTCAGGATGAGCTTTTCTAGTTCCATCTATTTGGTTACAAATTTCATGATTTCCTTGTTTCTGATGGCTGAGTAGTATTCCATTGTGCAAATGTACCACAGTTTTTTTTTAAAAAAAAAATGCATTCTTCAGTTGAGGGACATCTGGGTTGTTTCTAGTTTCTAGCTATTACAAATAAAACTGCTATGAACATAGATGAGGAAACTTCTTTGTGGTTTGGTGAGGAATCTTTTGGATGCATACCCAGAAGTGGTATGGTTGGGTCTTGAGGTAGAACTATTCCAAGTTTTCTAAGATATCACCAGAATGACCTCCACAGTGGTTGTACAAGTTAGCACTCCCACCAGCAATGGAGGCATGTTCCCCTTTCTCTACACCCTCACTGGCATGTGCTGTCATTTGAGTTTTTGGTCTTAGCCATTCTGAGACGTGTGAGATGGAATCTCAGAGTCGTCTTGAGTTGCATTTCCCTGATGATTAAGGAGGTTGAACATTTCTTCAATTGTCTCTCGGCCATTGCTGATTCCTATTTTGTGAATTCTCAGTACTTAAAGGAATCTTAAACGCAGAGGAAGAAGAAAGCCTCAGACATGAGAATATAGGTTAGAAAGAATTTCATGAAAGTAATAGATGAATGAAGGAGAATTAGGAAATGATTAATCTTGTTAATCTCAGGAAATCAGCAAGCCCCCAATACGAATAGGAGAGAAAGAAAAAAAGCAAGGACCAATTGAACTAGTCAGGAGATAACAGAATTACAGGGATAAGAAAACCCCTCTCAAAATGTAAATGGTGTTAGTTCTCCAATTAAAAGACACACATTGGTGTGAGTGGGTGTTGGTGTCTCCCACTATTAGTGTGTGGATCGATGTGTGGTTTAACTTTAGTAGTGTCTCTTTTACAAATGTGGGTGCCCTTGTGTTTGGAGCATAGATATTCAGTGTTGAGATATCATCGTGATGGATATTTCCTTTGACAAGTATGTAGTGTCCTTCCCTATCTTTTTTGATTAATTTTTGTAGAAAGTCTATTTTATTGGATATTAGGATGGCTACTCCAGCTTGCTTCCTTGTACTGTTTGCTTGGAAAACCCTTTCCCAACCCTTTACTCTGAAGTAAAGTCTATCTTTGCTGGTTAGGTGCATTTTTTGTATGCATCAAAAAGATGGATTTTTGTTTACAGATCCATTCTGTAAGCCTGTGTCTTTATTTTATTTTTATTTAAGAATTTTTTAACCTTTTTAAATTTTCATTCCAATCTCTCTCCCCCTCCCTCCCCCCTTCCTATTCCCCCCCCCCCCCCTCTCCCCTATCCCCCCCCCCCCCCAGTACTAACCCATTCTGGTACATTAAGCAGCAATAGGACAAAGTGCCTCCTCTTCCATCCAGGCAAGCTAAGGCCACTCTGTTAGGAACATGAGCTCCTGAGGGAGACAAGATCATATAAATCTGAGCTAGATCCTGTTCCTATTGTTAGGGGATCCACTTGAGGACCAAGCAGTCCCTCAGCTTCATGTGTGTAATGGACCTAGGGTTAGTCCTTGCAATCTCTGTGCATGGTGGATCAGTCTCTTTGCACCCTCTTGTGTCCAAGTTATTTGGTTATGTGGATCTTTTTGTGGGGTGATTGACCCCTCTGGCTTCCTCAAACCTTCCCCTAACTTTTCCTCAAGACTCCCTGATTTTTGCCTACTTCTCTGCTGGATAAGATTTTTCAGATGGGAGCAATGTTGAATTCTTTTCTAGATCCCTCTCTCCATGAATTTTTAATATCTATTTTATCTTTCTATTTATAGAGATTCAAGCATTATCTCTTGAGCCCTCCTTGGTATTTAGTTTCTTTGGGTCTGTGGATTGTAGCACGATGATTTTGTATGTATTGGCTAATATTCACTTATGAGTGAGTAAATACCCTGTGTGTCTTTTTGGGTTAGCTCACTTAGTATGATCTTTTCTGGTTCCATCCATTTTCAAATTTCATGATATCCTTGTTTCTGATTGTACACAGATTAGTACTCCATTGTGTAGATGTACCACAATTTCTTTATCCATTCCTCATTTGAGGGACATCTGGGTTGTTTCCAGTTTCTGGCTATTACAAATAAGGCTGCTGTGAGCATATGAGGAAATGTCATTGTGATTTGGTTATGCATATTTGGGGTATATGCCCTGGAGTGGTATAGCTGGGTCTTGAGGTTGAACAAGTTTGTACAACAGCAGTGGAGGAGTGTTCCCCTTTCTCCACATCCTGGCCAGCATGTTCAATCACTTGAGTTTTTGATCTTAGCCAATCTGACAGGTGTAGACTCTCATAGTCATTTTTATTTGCATTTCCCTTATGACTAAGGATGTTGAGCATTTCTTTATGTGCATCTCCACCATTAGAGTTTCCTCTGTAGTGTAATCATATACTTGGTCTCAACACACACACATACACATGCACAGAAAAAATTGCTGGAGGTTTTTAATATTTTGGTTTTGGTATTTAAGAAACTGTTGAAATGAAAGACAAACTAGCTATATATACAGTCACAATTCAGCACATCCTGAATTTGTGAGAGTTACAACAAAGGAGAAACATTAATCATCTTGAAACAAATCCTGCTGGAACAACTTTCTAATGTTTAAAAAATATATATACATATATACATGTATACACAATATATGTACACATGTATACACACATGTATATGTATCTCTCTCTCTATATATATATATATGTACACACACATATATAGGCATCTTTATCTCCCACAATCTTGATTTGAGTTTAAAAGTTCTTTCTGCAAAATTATGAGGGTTCAGGCTGGAAACTTCTGATTCAATTATCTTTATAGAAGTAGGCATCAAATTATAAGCTCATTTGCTTTCATTTTGCAGGGAAAAGGAAATATCCTCAGTAGGTCTTACAGTTAGCATTGCCTTCTAAAGGTGTAGGTGACCTCTAGAGGTCACCTTCCTAGTTACCTCTATCTAATATACCTAATATGGATTGCACAGTAATTTATGGTAAGTGAACCTTTTCACAGGCATTTTACGGCTGTAAAGATTAATGAAAGCCAAGTACAAACAGGTGAATGGAGACAAATGTCTTGGAGACAAGTTTAACAAAAAACTGAAAAATCATTGTAAGTCAAAACTGTCTTTGAAAATACTCTAAATTATTTCTTTGTTTTTTTTTTAAGTAAAACATTTCTTCTTTGTGTGCACGTATTTTTAGGGCTGGCCACTCTTTATTGGATAACAAGTAAAGGGCCCATTCTATATTTGTGCTTACACATACATACATACATACATACATACATACATACATACATACATACACACACACACATACATACATATAAACATATATGTAACAGCAATAAGAAAAAGAGACTATCAACTTGAGAGTGTGGAAGGTATGGAAGCGGTTTGAGGGAGGGTAACTGGGAGAGTCCAGAGGGAGGAAAGCGAGGAAGGAAAGTGATGTAATTATGGTTCACATAAAATCTATTAAAAAGTTTCTTCTAGGACCTCTAAGAATCTAGACAATACTGTACAAATTTTAATGCTCATTCAAAACCTTGTATTTTATAGTTTATTAGAGCACATCTATAATCCTGGTGTCAGTAATGAAGAATGACAAATATGCACCTCTTCCATTCACCAGTGGGAAAGACACTTCATGCATCACTGTTTTTAGTAGAAAAGTGCATATACCTTGGAAATGAGTATTGGCAGGTCCAGAACATAAGTGCAAAGAAGGCAGTTCAAGCCAAATGTATTAGAGCAAAACAGTGGGTCTCAGAGCAGTGAGGTTGTTGGGACAAATAACCATTTATTATAGCCAATAAAACACTCATGATTTCTTTATTCATGCGTGTATGTGTGTGCATATGTATGTATGTATGTATTTATGTATATGTATTTTGGACAGTGTCTCACTATCTAGCCAAAGTAATCCTTGAGTTAGTCATTCTCCTTCCTTAATCTCCTAAGTGCTGGGATTACAGCCATGGACCACCATTACTCTAATTTATCAACTGGTATTTTCACACTCAAGCATAGAAAGGACATTGTATGGAAATGACTGCTTGCATCCAATAAAAGCCACAGGCACACTACAGTTGCCAGTATTCCTATAGCGAGATGAGGTATTGGAAAACACATAATTGAGCTTAGTTCGCCATTGTTGTCTTGGCTCATAAAACTTCTCATGTAATACTCCTTCATACAATTTCCCATCTGTGGGACAGATGCTAGTCATCCTAGTCAGGACTCCAGGGCCTAGTGATGGTTGAATCACAGGTTAAGGGGAGCCAATGTATCCAAATGAACATGTGGCTAGCCACCTGTTAGCCTGAAGCATTCCCAGTGTTTTCCAAGAGAGCAAGTGTAGTCATACTTCAGATCTCTGAAGAGAGGATCTTGACCAGGGATACTGATATCTCTGGGATCCCGATGAAATCCATTCTTGGTATGAGAAGGAGAAAAAGGAAAGTGAACCAGCAGGTGCCAATAGGTAAAGTGATTCTTGGCTGATCTTGACTGGTAGAGCATAAGGCCATCTCATAAGACTCCCAAATGAACAAAACAAGCCCACGAAGTTGCATATCTTCTGTCTTTGGTCCATCCTTGCAATCTCCTTTGAGCACCTGCTACTGACAGGGCTTAGAGAAAACAGCTGTTAAAACAGAATTGAGTTTGCAGAATTCTAGCCCCAGCACCAAAAAGCTGAGTGTTAGAAAGGCAGGATTCTCAATGACAGGCGGTAGCTTAGCTTCCAACACAGTAAGAAATATTCTATTGTTGTAGTTAGCCACTAAGAAATTTGATCCTTATTATGAAAGCCAATCAAAACAATTATCACAATTAACTTAAAGTGGAATAAATGTAGATTTATGGAAACTGACTACAGAGTTCCTTTTCCCTTTTTCTCTTCTTTTAATGTTACTGAGAACTTGGTAAAAATTCAGCTTTTGGTACTGTACCTAGGGAAGTGTGTGGGAATTGCCGACTCAGATAGCTCTACCTCCCCTGCAATGTGTTGTTCATATGAAGATGCTTGTGGAATATTATGTATGTACATAAAAGGAAGGGCAAACTGTGGTTGAGGCAAGATCCAGGGGAAGGCTGAGGATGAGGCAGATGGCTTAATGCAGCTTCCTTTATGCTCCTTGCACTGGGTCTAACTCTTCTGGTGAGAGGAGGGGTGTAGGTGGCCCTATGATTTTGATCTGAGCCCATCTTCCATCTGAAAAGCTAGGGACTCGTGGGAACTGTCTTCACAGGTCAGAATGAATTTTCTAAGGTACAGCTGGTGTGTTTCTGAATGTGTTTCATATTTGTAAGATGAATCTTGCATAGTAGTATTATGGTATACTTTCAATGAAAGAACAAATAGAAAAGACCAGGTGTCATACAGTATTTCCCTTAAGTAGGAGCAAGATCTAGCTCTAAAGGCTGACACAAGATAGGTTTAGAACCATGTAACCAAAACTTACGTTGTGCTGTGGAGGGTAACAGTGAACCTAGAATTAGGTGTACTTATACTAACACTATTTATAGCAATGGGAAATCTGGGGAGAAACACAGCCAGGGTGGACATAGGCAGGGCTTGTGTGTCTTAGTAATAAACGTGATCCCAGAGATTTGTATGACCCTCATCATATGAATGTCACCTGGATCCCACATTTGTAAAGCTCACTTAACTCTGCTTGATTATTTCCTCTGTGCTTCTAGCCTTTCTCCTCACAGTTATGGTCTCCTGGAATTTCCAGAATGACCTGCAAAATAAAAGTCCACTTTCTGCTAACTGTCCCCTTTATTGCTATCAGAATGCCAAGAAGAACAGAGAGCATTGTGATGTCTTAATCTTTTGAGCCAGGTTTATAGAGATTATAGAAATCTCTTCAGCACTGGAGGAGTCCTGTCCACCAACAGAAAGATTTAGACATTAATAGTGTGACAGGTCAAAGCAAAGTAGACCTCTAGACTTCACAGACATGGGCCTCCCATAGCTAAGAAGTATATTAGACTTCTGGAAGCCCAAATTTTCTACCCTGGACATATCATAGTGAGGCCTGGGCATGATCATGGTCACTTAACATAGTAACTCTGCAGTATAGTATACAGAAAGAATAAAGCAGCTGCTTGCAAGATTTTAGGACAATGAAAATTCTATTTTGTAACTACCAAAAGATGGCCAGAAGGGACATGGACAAGAATTCATTATGGTCCCAAATGGCTTTATGGCTTGATTCACTCCTGTATCTTATGGTTTCCATTGCTCTGGTCTGCACTGTTATACCCATAGCACCTTTAAATCAGGACCATTTTACATTATTTTGCAGGGAACAAAACACCATAGGGGTGATAAGGCTAAGGTTGCTCTTGGACTCAATGTTCTTCAAGCTTCTTATTTCTTACCTCGAACATGACTATAGGCCCCTCCTTTTTATATGTGTCTGTACACAGGTGTGAATGTGCACAAGTGAGGGACAAGCTCAGATGTTCTCTAGATGCCATCTGCAAATTACTATTTATTTATTTGCTTTTTTTGAGACAAGGTCTCTCATTGGCTGGGATCCCACCAAATATGCTAGTCTAGCTGGCCAGCAATCCAAGGGATCTGCATAGCTCTGCTTCCCTGATATTGGAATACAAGTATACACCACCAATCCAGCTTTTTAAAGGTAAATTATGGAGATTGAGCTTAGTTAGACCTTACTTTGTTAGATGAGTGGTTTCCCCAGCCCAATAATACATCTCTTGAATGGTCATTAATAAAATGATGTATATAAAAATGAGAGTTGTTACAGTCATAATCACACTTACCACACTGAAGTATACATGCTGAGGCAAGAGACGGTCTTTATCTTTAGGTTATTGTAGATAACATAACAGATAGTTGGTGGTTATTCAAAGAATCCACAGATTGGTAAGTTGTTGAAGCCATATTATTTTAAGCCATGCCTATCCCTTAGCTCCCTCCTGAAGATCAGTGATTTTGGAGTTACTTTTCAAATATAATAAAATACATTATGAAATATTTTAAGTCTTTAGCATATTACTATTATATACATGAAACTCCTGTTTTCAATGATATAAAAGTATTTAAGTCCTAGCAAGTATGCAATTGTTTTAACTTATATGTGTTCAAGAGTTACATAACATGCTTACTAAAATGTGGAATTCTAAGCCTCATCACTGGACATTGTTGCTGTTTTTGTTTTTGTTTTTTGAGACAAGGTTTCTCTGTGTATCCTCAACTGCCCTGGACTCACTTTGTAGACCAGGCTGGCCTTGAACTCACAGAGATCCACCTGCCTTTGCCTCCTGAGTGCTGGGATTAAAGGCATGTGCCACCACGCCTGGCATCACTGGAGATTGTAATTGAGGTTTGAAGTAAAAAGTCCAGAAAATTTTCCTTGGATATTTATTTTAGATGCAGAAGAATATCAAATTAATTTTTGAGAAATCTACCAGCCTCAGTGCTGTACAAGTAGTCTTGTACATAGCAAAGGCTGTTTCAGTGTATCAGTTGGATTTTATGGAGGGCAATTGAGTTACTAAGATACTTTGGAAATACAGAGTTTTGACAATAGAAATCCAAACTATATAGAATAAGGAAAGAAGAATTGAGAAATTGAATGTCTGAAAAGGACAGTAAGAAAGCCGGAGGGTCAGCAAAGCCTCAGCATTTGGGATAAGTGACCATGTGCAGGCTATCCTACAGTCTGTGCTGAACAGCTGTTGAGAGGAACTGCAAAGCCTACTGATGGCTAGGTCTGGAAATCTGCCTACTTCAGATTTACCTCAAAGTTGTTCTTGTTTGGTGAAGGCAGTGTCAGAAAGAGCAGCTGGAAGCCACATCTGTACCTGTCACCATGTGTATCACTACTGTGGCTTCTTAATTACTGCTGTAATTTTTGCATTTGGACAACTCTAATTCAAATCCACCTGGAGAAGCCTTCAGATATCAGGTGATAGACAGCATATCCTGACACATCTTAATGCACTGTGAATCACACATTCAGCACACTCTCCATCCTGCTGCTTCAGGGCTGAGTGCTGGGCATTGGCTCCACTTGAGTTTCGGTGTATTTCAAGCACACTTCTGAGAGAATTCCAATGGCTTTATTACTGAGAAGTTGCAACTCTGTAAACCTGAGTATATTTGTCGTGTGGAGAAAATGTGCACTCTGAGCTATGTTCTTGAGATCATCTGTGGGTATTAAATAATTAAAAGGCAATATATGTAGATGTGATACACAAATGGAATACATTTACAGTCACATCATTAGATGACATAGCATTTTGTAGTTCAGCCAGTGGGGTGGGGGAGAAGCAGTTATGTGTATGCTTAAAATGGATATTCCCAATAAGCCTCAGAAATGACCTTTGCGATGAAGCACCAGAGCTGCTAGTCTGCTTGACATGGAAAGATGGAGGATGCCTAGGGTGGGCTCAACAATGATCCCTGAGATATAAGCCTTAATGCCTAGATCCTGTAGATGTTAGCTTATGGCTACAAATGGGATGTTTCCTAACATTTTGTAATTTTTATATTTATAAAATATGAAAGAACCATTTGTTGGACTGAAAGGGGGAGATGTTGGGGGGAAAAGATATACCTTAAACTAAAAAAAAGGGTAGAGGATGGGGGGTTGAGGGGGAAGAGGGTGGAAGGGTGGGACTGGAGGGGGGAGTAGGGAGGGGATTGTGATTGAGATGGAACTTGAAGAAATAAAAAATAAATTATAAAAAATGCCATAAATATAAAAGGAGACTGTAGATATGTTGGTTAAGGACCTTGAAGTGGTGGGTAGGATGCGGTAGAGTGAGGTTGTTCTAGATATTTGAGCCTGCCCCCAAAAATCTCTATCAGTGAAAGTCAGAAGAATATTAGATACAGAGATGGGGAAGGGAGTGGGTACTGTAACCACAGAGGTGGAGGGAGATGGGAGTGACATGAAACTAAGTTTCAGAATGCCAGTCTGCCACCATAAATGGAAAGAGGGAAAGAACGGGTTCTCTATGGTTGTCAAAGGAGCATGGCTCTTACCTACACTTGAAGTTCTGGTGATTCTTAATTTGAACTTTCAGTCTTCAGAGATGAGAATGAATTTCTGTCACTTAAGTTACCTGGTCTGTATTGTTGTAGCAGAAAAGGTATCACTATAAGCCCCCCCTTCTGTCATGAGTTTCCCCATCTGTTTGCCTCCACAGTGAGAATATGGTAGCAAGCAGGGTGACTGACACTGGGACTCCAAGGCAGGACAAGGAAGCACTGATTTTCTGGAACTTTGTGATTTAAGGGGGAATCTTAGAATTTCTTTCCTTTGTAAAAACAAGTTTTGGGCTGGAAAGAAGGCTCAGCGGCAAAGAGCACTGGCTAGTTCTCTTCCGAAGGTCTTGAGTTCAATTCCCAGCAACCACATGGTGGCTTACAACCATCCACAATGTGATCTGATGGAGTACTCATATACATAAGTACAAATAAATAAATCTTAAAAAAGAACAAGTTTCATTGGCCAAATTACTTCAATTTGGGGAAAGAAAACCCCTTTTATGTCCCATATTTATCTTGGGGCCTTCAAACCCTCCAATCCTAGGCAAATAAAACAACTTGATACTTAATTATATTTATTTGCAGGGCTTTGAATCTTTCTTGGTATTTTTGTGGGGAGGAAGTTAGGACGCTTGGTTTTTTTCTTTCTTCTATTCTAGAAGATCTGTTGAGATGCATTTGTTGCTGCTGTGAGCTGTTTTCAGTCCTGCGTTTATGGGAAAGAATCACAGCTCCTCCCTCTTTTTCAAGGCTTATGAGGCAGAGCTAGGTGAGTTCTCATGCTGTTAGAGGGCTTTATTTTCCATAGTTCCTAGGGCACCATGTTAGTTGAAGTTGCCATAACAAAAGCACTACAGACTGGGAGCCTTAAATAATATAAATACATTTTCTCATAATTCTTGAGGCTAGGCATTAAGGGGTCAAGGTGTTGACTGGGCTGAGTTTGTATGAGGTCTTTCTCCTTGATTTACAGACGGGCATTCTCTCCTTTTGTCTTTCCATAGACTCCCATTTTTGCCCGTCTTTTCTCAATATCTTCTTCATATAAAGAAATCAGTGGGTAGGGTTACGTATCACTAGGATGTTTTTATTTTAACATAAATACCTCTTTAATGGTCCTTTCTCTAAGGGCAGTTACATTTTGGAGTACAGGATGTCAGTCTTTTACCCTATGAATTTTGGAGGAACACGATTTAAATCTTGACAGACTTTAGAGATCTCAACTTATACACAAAGATAGTTCTTGTGAAGAGCTTGTGGCAAACTATAGTGGCAAACTCAGTAAACACTGTGCAATAATCAATATAGTACAATTATTGCTGGCATATCATAGGGCTATAAAAATCACAACATGAGATTATGTAAGAAGGGTTCTTTTCTGGAAGAGCTTATCCAGAAATTCTTTGAACTTTTTTAGCATTGAAAAAAAAGATATATGTGTTACTTCCACCTGAATATTTGATGGCTGTGATGTTAAGCTTGTCAGTAGCACACAACAGAAGTGATGCTTCATTTAAACTTTAACTCCTCTCTTGCAACTCTGATCAAGGGAAGCCAGATGCCGTGCAACTGGTCTGACTGCTCTAAAACCACCATGCTTTGAGGAAGCCCAAGCTAGCTGTGTGGAAAGGCTGTAAGAAGAAAGAAACCCAGAACGTTTGGATGTTCCAACTAGTCTAGTCGGTTGTTAATGGCTAAAGAAAGAAGCCATCTTAGAAATTTCTTTCCTAACTGATGCAAGGGAATAAATTGGAACCCAGTACCAATGGCCCCCACCTATGGCCCCAGTCAAATCATCCTGTCTGTCTTCAGCCAATCAAACCCCTCCATAATCACCATAGCACTAACTTGAAAAGTTATAAGCCCCATAGCTAATGATTATTTTATCCTACTGGATTTTGTAGTGGTTTCCTATATAGCAATAGGTAGTTGAAACAGAACCCTAATCTAGATATGAAAAATAATTAAGTAATCTTACATATCACTTCCACATTGAAGCACAGGACGCCAGTAGGCATAGTGCTCTTAAGCAATGCCTATCTGCAAAATCTATTATATTTCCTATAGACTATGGCTTTTCAGACTTTTAATTGTACAGTTCTAGTGCTGTTTATGAACTAGGTCCACAGAAAGTACTAGTTTTGATCCTTATGTAAAAGTGCTACCTGTGTTGAGCTGTTCTCCTGGGGGCCGGCACTGCAATTTGCTACAGTGGCCACCCTCCAATGGCTCTATGGGTAATTCCCACATTCCTGTGGGCTGCTTTACTCAGCCTTCTCTCACCCAATGGTTAAATGCCCGAGTCCTACCTTGTTCTGCTACTCAGTCTTCTATGATAGAGGTCTTGTCCTTCTCCTTTTGTTAATTATTTTTCTCTCCTTTTTTTGTATCACTGGATCCAAAGATACCACAAAACATTCTTCCAATTTTCCTTCATTTTATAGAAAAATAGCATCACAAAGACATTTAGAATGTGGATCCTAGAGTGAAGGTCTGAGTCTCAATTTGTATCTATCTCTTAAGGTATATCCTTGGGGCCTTCAGTCTTCAGTTTTCTGAACTAGTAATGCAGTGATGTGGTGGTGCCTATACGAAAGTAAAAAGTATCATTGTATAATATGCACGGAATTGTGCTTGACATGTAACAATGTATAACAGATGTTGGAATTATCCTTTAATATTTATAACTTGCATCTTGTGGTATGACAAAATCCTGCTTATTTATGAGCTTGTTTACTAGGTCCTAAGTTTTTTAAAGATTAGTTTTGAACAACTTTGGATTACTTTTCTAATGTATTGCACACTGCATGGCATACAGAATGCACAATATTACATTTTTGAATGAGTGAATGCAACAGAAGGTGGGATTGAGCTGTGAAGAATTGGTGAGAACTAAGTATGACCAAAATAGAGCATTTGAAATTCTCAAGTAGTTAACAAAAATATTTAAAAATATATCTAAAGACTGTTCTGTCCCCAAACCATATCTGTATGAGAAAGGTAGTGTGTTAGCCTTTAATCATTGCAGCAAAATGACTGAGATGATTAATCAGCTTAGAAAAAAAGAAATGTTTTTTGTTTTAATTCTTGATCTATCAGCCCACGATCAATTGACTTCCTTGTTTTAGATCTGGGGGAGGCAGCATCTCATGATGGGGACATAGGTGTGAGCCCAGTTGCTCACCTCATGGTCAGGAAGCAAAGAAAGAGAAAGAAAGAGTCGGAGGTTCCCTCAGCAGTTTTCATGCAGTCTCAATAAACTCAAATACCTTTTACTGGATCTCATTATTAAAAGTTCTAAATTAAATGGAGAGAAACTTGACTCATTTCCTCTAAACTCAGGGACAAGACAAAGATGTCCACTTTTGCCATATCTCTTCAACATAGTACTTGAAATTCTTGCTAGAGCAATAAGACAGCTATAGGAGATCAAGGGGATACAAATTAGAAATGAAGATGTCAAATTATCCCTATTTGCAGATGATATGATAGCATACATAAGTGACCCCAAAAATTTCACCAGAGAACTCTTACAGCTGATAAACACCTTCAGCAAGGTGGCTGAATACAAAATTAATTAAAAAAAATCAGAAACTGTTCTTTATACAAAAAATAAATGGGCTGAGAAAGAAATTAGGGAAACAACACCCTTCACAATAGCCACAAACAATATAAAATACCTGGGGGTAACTCTAACCAAGCAAGTGAAAGACCTGTATGACAAGAACTTCAAGTCCTGGAAGAAAGAGATTGAAGAGGCCATCAGAAGATGGGAAGATCTCCCATGCTCATGGATAGGTAGGATCAACATAATAAAAATGGCCATCCTGCCAAAAGCAGTATACAAATGCAATGCAATTCCTATCAAAATACCACCACAATTCTTTATAGACCTGGAAAAAGCAATTCTCAACTTCATATGGAATAACAAAAAAAAATCCAGAATAGCTAAATCAATCCTGTACAATAATAAAAAACAAAAACCAAAGCATCTGGAGGTATCACCATCCCAGATTTCAAGCTGTACTACAAAGCAATAGTAATAAAAACAGCATGGTACTGGTATAGAAACAGACCAGTGGATCAATGGAATCAAATTGAAGACCCAGAAATGAACCCACACATGAATGGTCACTTAATTTTTGACAAAGAAGCCAAAACCATAGAGTGGAAAAAGGACAGCATCTTCAACAAATGGTGCTGGTCCAACTGGATGTCGACATGTAAAAGAATGAAATAAGACCCATACTTATCACCTTGTACAAAACTTAAGTCCAAGTGATCAAAGACCTTAACATAAAACCAGACACACTAAATCTAATAGAAGAGAAAGTGGGGGAAAAGTCTCAAACTCATTGGCACAGGTGACAACTTCTAAAACAGAACAGCAACAGCTCAGGCTCTAAGAACAACAATCAATAAATGGGACCTGATGAAACTGAAAAGCTTCTGTAAGGCAAAAGACACTGTCATTCGAACAAAACGGCAACCTACAGATTGGGAAAAAATCTTCACCAACCGCACATCTGACAGAGAACTAATATCCAAAATTTACAAAGAACTCAAGAAATTAAATGCCAAGAAACCAAATAATCCAATCAAAAAATGGGAAACAGAGCTAAACAGAGAATTCACAAAGGAGGAATACCTAATGGCTGAGAGACACTTGAAGAAAATGCTCAGCATCCTTAGTCATCAGAGAATTGCAACTCAAGACTACTCTACTCTGAGATTCCATCTCACACCTGTCAGAATGGCTAAGATCAAAAGCTCAAATAACAGCACATGCTGGTGAGGGTGGAGGGTGTGGAGAAAGGGGAACACTCCTCCATTGCTGGTGGGAGTGCAGGCTTGTACAACCACCATGGAAATCAATCTGGAGATATCTTAGAAAACTCAGAATAGCTCTTCCTCAGGACCCAGCCATACCACTTCTGGGTATACATCCAAATTATTCCTCATCAAATCACAAGGAAGTTTCCTCATCTATGTTCATAGCAGCCTTATTTGTAATAGCTAGAAACTGGAAACAACCCAGATGTCTCTCAACCAAGGAATGGATTAAAAAAACTGTGGTACATATATACTCAGCCATCAGAAACAACGAAATCATGCAATTTGCTTCCAAATGGATGGAACTAGAGAAGCTCATCCTCAGTGAGCTAACCCAGACTCAGAAGCATGTACATGGCATATATTCACTTATAATTGGATTTTAGCCATATAGTACAGGATAACTATACTACAACTAATGCACCAAAGGGAATAGTAACATAGATTTTGTTTCCTGTCAATGAGACTCTTTGCTCTAGTGGTGCTGTCTTGTAGGCCCCCAGTGTATGAGGAGGCTCTTGGCCCTCATATGACTGCTGAACTGGGGCAGGGGACTGTTATGTAGAGACACTCCACTCCAGAGGAGTGGGATGAAAGGCATAGTGGGTAGAGGGTGGGAGGGCGGGACTGGGAGGGGTGGAAAGAGGATACTGTGATGGAGATGTAACCTGAAGTAATAAATAAATATTTAAAAAATGTTCTACAAAATTCCAGTACTAGCCCTAACATGTGAAGTATAGCAGGTAGCAAAAATTTCAGTAGATGGATTTCATAGAATCTAGTCCATATTATTATGAGAATTAATAGAAGACTAGTTAATTAATTAATATGTGAGAACAAGTGTAACGACTGTGTTCTTGTGTATGGGAGTCATTTATTGTATATGGTGAACTTAAGAAGCTGTATGTTAACAGTTCTTGGGGAGATAAGGTACTAACAAGACAGTTCCTGAAGAAATAGGAACACTGAGATGTCAAACCTGAAACACTAGGTATTCATGGAGGGGCTGTATACTCAAATGAAGAACTATTCATTTACACACAGGATTAACCACATTTAATAAAGCATTTTAAATGGCTTGCAGAGAATCATAATAATTTATCACAATAAAATAAAATAAAATAAAATGAAACAAGGTTATTGACTCCTAAATAAAAGGAAAAAAATATTCCCAAGTAGGAACGAGGTTTTTCCCTCAAAGGCATACTGTACAATCCTACAAATTTGAAGAGCTGGGGCACAGATTTTCATTATTGTTTAATTTACCTTTGAAATATAAAAACCATAAAGCAACTAATTACATGAGTCATATGTGGAATAATAATGCTTAACATCTAGCATTTATCACTGCTTACCTAGTACTGGTTGGCACTCTAGTATGTGATAATTATTAGCTCTGTATCCTCACATTGATTATAATATGTTGGTTCAGTACACATCCAATACTGTTTTGAAGCCATGCAGAAAATACTTGAAATCCAACATTTAGGTTCGTTTCATGGTTTAAAAACTTACCAGTTATTTAAAGTATGAACAGCTAAGTATCATATTAAGAATATTGGAAGAGGGGGTTGAGGAGATGGCTTAGTGTGTAAAGTGCTTTCTACAAAAACATGAGGACCTGAGTTTGAGTTTCCATAGCCCATATAAAAATCTGGGTGTGATGGAACACGCTTATAACCCTAATGCTGGGAGGCATAAACAGGAGGATCCCCAGGGCTCACTAGCTAGCTAGAGTAGCAAAATAGGTAAGCGTAAGTTCATTGAGAGACCCTGTCTAAAAAAAACATGGTGGAGTTCAGTGGAGAACACCTAATGTAGACCCATGCTCCCTATGCACACTTACGGACATGTGAACTTTCCCCTACATTTACACACACATGCATACGCTATACATACAAAAATGAGAGGAAAACAGGAATATGCAAGAAATATTTGTTCGTTGCAGACTTTTCTTGGGACTTATCCTGAAACATAAAGGACTTCCTTCTTGGGAAAGGAAATTGGATGAGTGCTCATCTAAGAGCATTTCATAGTGGACCCAAACCAGCTTCCTTTTAGAATGCCAGATTCTTAGTTATCCAGTCAGGGTAGCTGTACCAGAAATTCTTAAAATGGAGTCAGTCAGTTACGGTGCATTTTCACAGGTCTCCAAGGTCTGCTTGTGTGTGTGTGTTTTGTCAACTTTATATAAATTAGGTCATTGGGAAACTCAATAGAGAAATTGCCTCCATCAGACTGGCCTAGAGGGCCAAAAATTTGTTTGATCAATGGATGAATGAGAATCAAGGTGGTCTCTGTCATATTTTAGACACCATCCACGGTTCTGGGAAACAGAAAATAAGTCACCCCCTACCAAATCCACAAAGTATAAAGTTTGTCTTGTTCACTGTTGTTTCCTTCATATTGAGAATAGTACCTCGTACGTATGTCAGTCCTCATTAAGTGAATAAATGAGTGGGTCAATGAGCATATATCAATGATTTTCAGTGAGCTTTCCATGGTACCACAGTTGACTGTTGAATGTGACCCCTCAAGGTATTTTTTTCCTGCCTCAGCAGTAAATTAATCTGTCTCTTGCTGGTCTTATACCTCTGACCCAGGAAAAAAGCAATATATATGTGCCCATTGGCATTTCCCACTGTACATCACGCACACATCCTCAGATACTGGAAGCAGGTTTAAGAGCAGATCACTGTTTTTAAAATTCACTAAGCTCAGAAAAAATGTTGTCAGATATCTGAACTATAATATTTAGTCTTGGAACTCATTCAGCTTTCTCTTGTAGGGAAAAATAAGAAATTGGAGAAGGAAAATGTGGTAAAAATCCACAAATCTATGAAACTTTTCTTAGAGCCCAGAGGTGCTATAAAAGGGAGCTATGTGAAGATGCCAAGGTGTGCCAAAGGGCTTAGAATAACAGCCAGTTTCTACAGTGGCATCTTGCTTTTATAGCTTTCTCAGATGTCTGAAATGATTTTATCTTGAGGTTTATTTATTTATTTATTTATTTTTACTTTGGTCAGTACTTTGCTTTCAAAGGACCTGGACAATTGATTATAAGTGAAGGGATTCTTCTGAATCTATATTTTTGCTTTAAGCTTCCCTCCTGAGTTTTAGACCATTGTAGCAGCTGGCTATGTCACAGCTATTTCAAACTACACTTTTCCCCAAAGAGAATTTATTCTCTGATCTCAGAAATGAGTTCTACCTTCTAAAGTGCCTATTGGGATCAAAGACACCACCTCTTTCCATGCTGTCACCGGGGCAGAAGTGTGGGCACCCGCCTCTAAGCTTCCCTAGCGTTGATGGCTATAAGTGACACTGATTGAGAGCATCCTACATGCCAGGTGCTATGCTAAAATCTTTATGTGTTTTTGCCACATTAACCAGAACCATAGCCTATAACATAGGTAATGTTATTTCTACTTTACAGATGAGGAAAAAGAGATGATTACAATAGTATCCTAATGCATCTTTTTGCCTGGAGTCCCTGTAAAGTCATATGGCAGTTTGCATCAATCATCTTTTTAATGTGCAGATTTACATGTGACATGTCCTTACATAGGAAGCTTCAGTGGCTTCCCAATGTCCTTGGAATATAACTGAGACTCTTTGCCAAGTGTATAGCACTCTTTAGGATCCAGTCACTTAGCACCTGCCTGTCCTCATTTCTAATTGCTCCTTTGCCCTTTATCTCTATGAAGTAACCATGTTATGATATAGATACTTACAATCTCTTAGAATATGCATATTTCCCCAGTCATATTAAATTCTCTATTCATTCCACAAATGATTCCAGGAAGCCTATCTGGTGTAGGAACTACTTCAGGCACTAGTGATATTATAGTGAATAAAATAGGTCAAAGCCCCCACTCTCGTGTTATCTGCTTTCTGGTAAGAAATAACCACGTAATACTTTAATGTCCTGGTGTTGAGTACTCTGTGGAGAAATAACGTATGGAAAATTCTAATTTGGTTTCTGTTGCTGGGATAAGCACCATAACCCGATGAAACTTGTGGGGAAAACGGTTTACGTCATCATACAGCTTTCACGTCAAAGTCCATCACTGAGCGAAGTTGGGGCAGGAACTCAGGCAGGAGCTGGAACAGACACTATAGAGAAACATTGCTGACTAGAGTGTTACATCTTCCTACTGGGATTTTAAAAAAATATAGAGTGTTTATAAGAACTTTGCAAGGGTCTTGAGATACAAACTTGCCAGGAATGTTTGAAGAGCATCAGAGAGGTCTGTGTGGCACATGTAGTGAGCTGGAGGGATGAAGGGTAAAGGAAGTCTCTGAATATACTCAAGGAGGCCTTGAGACCATGGTGTAGACACTGAGTTTCATTCCTGGTGTGCTAGGAGGCTCTAGAAGTTAGAGACCGGAAGGTAATACAACTTGATGGACAGTTTCAAAAGATGCAAGACTAGAATGTAACTGCTAATCAGACTGCAGTGGGGGTGGAGGTCAGATTAGGGGGCCAGGTAGGAGTCTTCTATGGAGCATTGGTTTTCATTTTTGAAGTTTCCAGGGCTCCACTCAGCTCTGCACCTTCCCCTGGTGACCATGTTCTGAAAGTATCTGGTGTGAAGTATCAGGTTGCTGTAGGCAGAGGCTGCGATGAGTCTGAAGAGGGAGGCAGGCCAATCCAAGATCACAGAGCAGTGGTGATTTGCTGTAGACTACTAGTCATCTTTCTGTCACTGTAACAATGCACTTGAGACAATCAGCTTATAAGGAGGGAAGGTTCATCTAGATCACAGTTTCAGAAGTTTCAGTCCATAGTCAGATGGCATCACTGCTTTTGGGGCTGTGGTTAGAGAGAACACTGTGTTGGGAACCTGAAGCAGAGGGAACTGTCAACCTTATGGTAGGTGGGAGGTGAAAAGAAAAAGAAAGGAGGTGCCAGGGAATCTGTATTTCCCTCCACAGCAGACCCCCAGTGTCCTAATTTCATACCACGAGGTCTATCTCCTCAAGGTTCTACCACCTCCCAATTCAGCCATGGGTTGGGGACTGAACCTTGAGCATATGGGCTTATGAGGCATTCAAGATCCATACTATTGTAGGGGCTAGCTGACAAAAGCAAGGTCAATACTCTGTCTCACTCTTTGTACTCTATTTTATACTTTTCATGTATCTAGTTCTCTGGTACAGAACATGTCACTCAACAAGTAACAGACTGACAAACATATGAATGAATGAATGAATAAAGAAATGGACAGATTGTTTGGCTAACATTAAGCATCCAAATACTTATTTGGTTGAATAAAGAGAGGCTTTAAATAACATTATCTGTTCAAAATGGCCTATGTATATACAGACCAATTTTATACCCTGGTTTACAGATATGAAAGCATCAGAGGTTAAAATTGTTGGAGAAACTTGATTAGTGGAATCATGAAGTCTTATAAAATCCCTTTGACCACAGTGTCACCTGCTGGAGAAAGTTCAAGGCTGTTCCTTCACTGATCAGCCCTTTCTCAACGCTCTTCTCATAGTTTGGAACAGACAAGGGGCAAGCATACTTAGGGAAGCCAAATTAGCTCAGCAAATAGAAACCACACCATCTTGATTTTTTGTTTAACATTGCCGAGCAATTTTGAAATCCCTACTTCAGCTTTCTGAGGGGGGAACGTGACTTCCTGGGCCACTTATTTGTACACTAGCTTTCAGCTGGTTTTCTGTCCATCCACACTTCACTTAAAATGAACTTGATAAAAGCAAATTCTCTTGTCTCAAACAAATAATGGGGAAGTGATTTGTTTGGTGAGTGCACTAAAACACAGAATTCTTTAACCGGCAAACCTCTTGAAGACACTTAAAAGGATGCCTTTTTTTTTTTGTTAGAAAAAACTTTCATACAACTCCAAGGCTTTATTAGCAATTAAATTTGAGCAGTTCTAACTTAGATGTTTATATCAGAAATACTCTTTTATAGCATTTGTACTAGGGAAAGTTCTGCTGGTACTGGGTCTGGAGAAAAAGTAGGAGATGCCAGGTTCTAGCTCTGAGTTCAGATCAATCTGCTGAAGTGTAGACCTCACCACATATGGTTACTAAGATTTGGAAATGTGGGCCTGAAGAACCGGGATTTTTTTTCAATATTTATTTATTTCTTCAGGTTACATCACAGTCCCCTCCTTCCTCCACATCCTGGTCCCACCCTCCTACCCTCTTCCCCCTCATCCTCCTATCTGCTTTTTTTTTAAATTTAAGGTGTATCTTTTTTTTTTTTTACTTTATTTTTTATTTCTTCAAGTTACATCTCAATTGAAATCCCCTCCCTACCCCGCCTCCAGTCCCACCCTCCCACCCTCTTCCGCCTCAACCCCCCCATCCCCTTCCTTTTTTTTTTAAGTTTAAGATATATCTTTTCCCCCCAACAGCTCCCCCTTTCAGTCCAACAAATGGCTCTTACTCTTATAATAATAAATACAATACAAAACAACAGAGGTAATTAGGCCAAAATTATGAGAGTTATATGGCTTGGCATACAATCCCAATGTCCAGTCTATATGTATTTGGCACCTGACTTCAACATTCTACTGTCGATCTATCTCCATGAGTTTAAAGTTCTATATCCAACTCAACTTTCATCCCAATTTAAAAAGCATCTTCTTAGAACACCCTCTTGATTCCCAAACAACTCAAAATTTAACTATGAGACTCTAGCTATCTATTCTTCAACCACCTCAGAGACCTGAGAGGGACAAATATATCTGATTATATAGGAAGTGCAGGGCTGCAGCTTCCCAAACTAAGATATGACATACCTGTGGCTGCCTGGACAGCTCCCATTTTCTCTCCATACATTACAGCATCAATCTTCAGTCATTTGGCCCCATTTCTCTGACAGACATTGATTGTAGAGCAGGGGTTATGAAGGACTCGCCTACCCTGTCTTGGCAGAGCTAGGCTGTCGACTTACCTGCTTCCAAGTTTTGTCCTTTTTGGACAGCAGTCTGTCTACAGTTGAAGCAAGGGGTTTTTCCTACCCTGTCTTGGCAGAGTTAGGCTGTCGACTTCCCCGCTACCAAGTTTTGTCCTTTTTGGACAGCAGTCTGTCTGCAGTTGGTGCAAGGGGTTTTTTCATGCCAAGAGAAAGGCTTGCCACCAATTCAACCATCTTACAGTGGAGGTTCTTCGATGCTTATCCTCTACTTGGAGTAGAATAGGGTTGCCGTCAGGCGCTGATATGTCTTGATATAAAAAAAAATCTTGATTTAAGATAACATCTTTGAATGCCATATTCTGCAGATCTCAAGGGGTTTTTGAAGATGCCCTATCCATCTCTTGTATTTAGATAAGCAAATGTTGCTTGTCTCTTAGCAACTTGATTACTGGGTAGTTTAGAGAATATCTGTGATAGACTGTCATAGTAGCCAACAAAGAGACATGTTTGCATGACTAGGAGTTTGTTTTAACTATCCTAGACCGTTTTAGACGGTTGGTATCAAGAGGTCAGAGCTTCACATTTTATTTTTAAGTATCTCTAGGTATGATATCATTGGGAAGCATTACCTTTAAATTTGTATCAATATACAAAGATCTATTCAATTGTGGTTAAATATACTCTTAATTATGTATCAATATACCAAGATCAATGCCTATGTAGCCCAATATGATCTTAATATTACGTCCATATGCAAGGGTCAATACCATTGTGGCCAACTATAATCTTAATTTTGTATCAATATACAAAGATCAATACCGATGTAATCCAATACAATCTTATTTTTGCACAATAAACAATGGTCAATACCACTTTAGCCAAATAAACTACTAATTTTGTATCAATATACAAAGGTATAAGGGCATATTCAATAATCTGCCCCTTCTTCTTGGACCTTCCTGTGCTATGTCTATATCTCATTTTTCTCAAGCCTATGCACTCCTACATAGGAGAGGAAGAAGGATACAGAAAAGGAAAAGTAGGAATTCCCTGGGGCTAACCTCCAAAACCCATTAAGACAGGACCATTTATCAGCTTGTAGACTCTTCCCCTACATAACAGAGTTTTCAGTTATCCTTCAAATAACCAAAAAGATGGGCGGAGAAACACCCTCCCCACCCTCTGGGCATGGGACGTCGCTCTCTTAAAGTGACTTCCTGCTGATTTGGGTCGTAGTAGACCTGTTTGGGGCCCCAACCCAAATGGGAAAAATGATTAAAAATGTTAGTACAATCCTTTTATGTTCAGTCCTTCTGTTCTCAGCTGTTTAGATGACCTAAGGGGTTTGTAGGCAGAAGCTGATCTTGCAGGCTTCACTGAGGTTCCGGCCGGGGCATTGTGTAGAGCTGAACGGTCCCAGCGACACTGGATTGCAGGCCCCCGATGGAGACAGCTATTGAGGAAGTCTGCCAGGCAGAATCAACTGGGTCACTCATCCTCCTTGGTGCCTGATTCTGCTCTCTGCTGAGCATTCCGCTGTCCGCCGTCCCCGGGCTCCCCTAATGGACACTTCGATTCTCCTGGAACGATAAGAGCAGAGCCCTGCCCCAATCCCAACCCTAGGACAATTGCCCTCTTTTTTTTTTTTTTTGGGGGGGGGGATGGGGGGGCTAGGTAGTACTTCTCCTGAAGCAAATTTGGCCTTCTGACAACATACAAAGCGTTATCTTTCAATCAGGGTTAAAGTAGAAATCATTCTGTCACCTTGGAGCTAAACCAGCTCTAGTGTATATATTTTGAGATCCCAAAGGACAATCTGCCTGCATCGAGAAGGCCTTTTGTAAGTAGCCTCCAAACCTAGGTCCCTCCAAATCCCATGTGTGTGTCTCTGAACTCTAATTATTGGGAACAGGGACCTGTGTTTCTCATCTGAAGGGATCAAAGATGTGTTCCACCACTCCTGGATCGAAGTCTTTCTCTATTTAGAGTTTACCCTGCATCAGGCTGACCCTGAACTCCGGGATGTGCCTCTTTCTGTCTCCAGTGTGCTGGGAGCTGGGACCAAGGGTGTACTCTTTTTGAATGGTGGGACCAAGAGTATGCACCCTCACCACCCCGCTCCGTATGACTCCAGAGTACATAAGACCACCAACTCTAAGGTGCCCCCCCCTCCCCGGTCTCCGCTGAAGTCAAAGGCATGGGCCAATACCACAATTCTCTTGTATTTTACCTTAGCTCCACGTCTTCTCTACACCTGGAGGTCTGCAAATCCAGGCCGAATGGCTGTATCCTCTGTTCCATTCACAGTGTTTCAGCCCTGCCCCCTGCCTTTTTTTTTTTTCTTCTAGTTAATAAATTTATTTGTTGCTTCAGGTTACATCCTTATCATATTGTCCTCTTTTCCCGCTTCCCAGCCCCACCCTCCCATGCTCTACCCCCTGACCCTTCCGTCTTGTTCCTCTGGGGTGGAGTGTCCCTGCCTAACAGTCTCTCACCACAGATCAGGAGTCATATGAAGGCCAAGCACCTCTTCATTCACCGGGGGCCTAAGAGGCAGTACTGCCAGTGACTGGTGTCTCATTGCTACTGGGGGAATACTAAAAAAAAAAGACCAACAAACACACAAAACCACAAAAACAAAGAATATCAACAAAAAAAAAAGAGAGGAAAAAGAGAAGGGAAAAGGAAAGAGAAAAAAAGAAAAAAAGAAGGAAAAAGAAAAAGATAAAAAAAAATTATGTCCTTGTTCCTTTTGATGTGTTGGTTGTAGTACAGATATCCTGTACGAAATAGTTAAAATCCTACTATAAGTGAATAGATGCCATGTGCATCCTTCTGAGACTGGGTTAGCTCACTCAGGATGAGCTCCTCTAGATCCATCCATTTGGTTGCAAATTGCATGATTCCATTGTTTCTGATAGCTGAGTAATATTCCATTGTATAGATGTACCACATTTTTTAATCCACTCTTCAGTTGAGGGACATCTGGGTTGTTTCCAATTTCTAGCTATTACAAATAAGGCTGCTATGAACATAGATGAGGAGACTTCCCTATGTCTCCGTGAGAGGTCCTTTGGGTGTATACCCAGAAGTGGTATGGCTGGGTCTTGAGGCAAGGTTATTCCTAGATTTCTAAGATATCGCCAGACAGACCTCCATAGTGGTTGCACAAGCCTGCACTCCCACCAGCAATGGAGTAGGGTACCCCTTTCTCCACACCCTCGCCAGCATGCACTATCATTTGAGCTCTTTATTTTAGCCATTCTAACAGGTATTAGGTGGAATCTCAGGGTCGTCTTGAGTTGCATTTCTCTGATGATTAAGGATGTTGAACATTTCTTCAAGTGTCTCTCAGCCCTTAGGGATTCCTCCTTTGTGAATTCTCTATTTAGCTCCATCTCCCATTTTTTGATTGGATTCTTTGGTTTCTTGGCATTTAGTTTCTTGCGTTCTTTGTAGATTTTAGATAATAGCCCTCTATCAGATGTGGGGTTGGTGAAGATTTTCTCCCAGTCTGTTGGTTGCCGTTTTGTTCGAATGACAGTATCCTTTGCTTTACAGAAACTTTTCAGTTTCATGAGGTCCCATTTATTGATTGTTGATCTCAGGTCCTGAGCTGTTGGTGTTCTGTTCAGGAAGTTGTCACCTGTGCCAATGAGTTCGAGGGTTTCTCCTACTTTTTCTTCTAGTATCTTTAGTGTGGCTGGCCTTATGTTAAGGTCTTTGATCCACTTGGAATTAAGTTTTGTACAAGGTGATAGGTATGGGTCTAATTTCATTCTTTTGCAAGTGGACATCCAGTTGGACCAGCACCATTTGTTGAAGATGCTGTCCTTCTTCCATTGTGCGTTTTTGGCTTCTTTGTCAAAGATTAGTTGGCCATAGGTGTGTGGATCCATGTTTGGGTCTTCAATTCGATTCCATTGATCCACTGGTCTGTTTCTATACCAGTACCATGCTGTTTTTATTACTGTTGCTCTGTAGTACAGCTTGAAATCTGGGATGGTGATACCTCCAGATGTTTTTTCATTGGACAAGATTGATTTAGCCCAGAATAGCTAAATCAATCTTGTCCAATGAAAAAACATCTGG
>CAJQZJ010033157.1:3571673-3605045 GCA_907164525.1 Lophiomys imhausi
AAAAAAAAAAAAAAACAGAGCGAAATGTCTCCAACAAAAGAAAGCAATGCTATTCAGTCCAGCCTGAACCACCTCACCACAACTGAAACACATAAAAACGATGACAATTCTACAGTACGGAAAGTGATAAAGTCCCTTCAAGAAGAACTTAAAACTATGAAGGAGTTCAAAGAAGCCACAATTTTACAAGTCAAAACAACGAATAACATCATTAAAGAGCTCCAAGCCAAGGTGACCCAGCTTGAACAGGAAAAGGATAAAGCAATGAAAGATCTCCAGACAAAAACAAGCAAACTGGAGAAGAAAATGTACAAAACGAACACTACCATTCAAGACATGAAAATAGAAATGGAAACAATAAAGAGAACACACTCAGAGTTAAAAGAGGAAATGGAGAATCAAGAGAAGAGACAGGAACTACGGATGTGAGTATGAAAAATAGAATGCAAGAGATGGAAGACAGGATCTCAGGCATGGAAGATTCAATGGAAGAAATCAGTACAACATCCAAAGAAAAGGAGAAAGCTAAAAAATCTCTCACCCACAACATCCAAGAAATCAAGGATTCAATGAAAAGACAGAACCTAAGAATTATAGGCAGAGAGGAAAGAGAAGACTCCCGACTCCATGGTCCAGGAAATATCTTCAACAAAATCATAGAAGAAAACTTCCCAAACCTAAAGAAAGAGATGCCAGTAAAAATCCAAGAGGCTTACAGAACACCAAGCAGATTAGATCAGAAAAGAAACTCCTCTCGCCACATAATAATAGAAACTCCAAATGTAGAGAACAAAGAAAGGATATTAAAAGCTGCAAGAGAAAAAGGCCAAGTCACATACAATGGCAGACCCATCAGAATCACACCTGACTTCCCCTCAGAAACTTTAAAAGCTAGAAGGGCCTGGACGGATGTCCTACAAGCCCTGAGAGAACATAGGTGCCCATCCAGACTACTATACCCAGCAAAACTCTCTATCAACATAGATGGAGAAAACAAGATATTCCATGACAAAATCAAATTCATACAATATCTCCTCACAAACCCAGCCATACAGAAGATCCTAGAAGGAAAATTCCAACACAGAGAAGATAACTACACCCAAGAAAACAGAGGAAATAGAAACCTCCACAGCAACTAAACAAAAGAGAAACACAAGACAACCAGCTATACCAAAATAATGGGAAATAACAACCCCTGCTCACTAATATCCATCAATATCAATGGACTCAACTCGCCAATAAAAAGACACAGACTTACAGACTGGATCCATAAACAAGACCCATCTTTTTTTTTTTTTTTATAAATACTTTATTTTTTTCCTTCAAGTTACATCTCAGTCACAAACCCCTCCCTATTCACCCTTCCTATCCCGCCCTTCCACCCTCTTCCCCCCCAGAAGTTTCCCCTTTCAGTCCAATAGATGGTTCCTTCTCTTAACAGTAAGTATTATACAAAACCTTTTTGCTGTATACAAGAAACGCACCTCACTATTGAAGGTAAACACTACCTCAGAGTAAAGGGCTGGGAATAGGTTTTCCAAGCAATTGGACCCAGGAAACAAGCTGGAGTAGCCACCCTAATATCAAACAAAATAGACTTCCAATTGAAGTTAATAAAAAAAGACAGAGAAGGGCATTACATACTCATTAAAGGAAATATCCACCAAGAGGTCATCTCAATATTGAACATCTATGCCCCAAATACAAAGGCACCTACATTTATAAAAGAGACGCTTCTAAGAATGGGTTAAAAAACTGTGGTACATCTACACAATGGAATATTACTCAGCTATCAGGAACAATGAAATTATTCAATTTGCAGCCAAATGGATGGAACTAGAAAAGCTCATCCTGAGTGAGCTAACCCAGACTCAGAAGGATGCATAAGGCATCTATTCACTTATAGTAGGATTTTAACTATATAATAGAAGGTATCGATACTACAACTAACACACCAAAGGGAACTTGGACATATACTTCTTATTTTTAATTTTTATTTTTTATATATTAGTTATATTTTTCTATTTTTTAGTCGTTTTTATCTATTGTATGCTTATTGGTTTGTTTGTTTGTTTAGTAGTTCTCTCTCCTGGGCAACGAGACACTTTTCACTGATGGTACTGCTTCGTAGATCCCCAATGAATGAAGAGGCTCTTGGCCCTCATACAACCTCTCAACTGAGATGAGGGACTGTTATATAAGGACACCCCACCCCAGAGAAATGGGATGGAAGGGTTAGGAGGTAAAGAAAAAAAATGAAATGTGATGTTTCGATCTTTTACTACTAATTGTCATAAACTGTTTAGGATAATTAAGAAATGCAAACTAATGGTTATACAAGTCGGTATTCTGTTAGGTACCATGACAGACTATTATAGTTACTTTCTAAGCTAATCAGAAATAAACGTGCTAAGAGACAAGCAACATCTGCTTACCCTAATATAAGAGATAGATAGGGCCTCTTCAAAAACCTCAAGAGAACTGCAGAATATGGCATTCAAATATGTTTTCGTAACTTTAGATATTTTTTATATCAAGACATATCAATTCCTGACAGCACCCCCTATTCTCCTCCAAGTAGAAGATGAGCATCGAAGAATCTCCAGTGGGAGATGATTGAATTAGTTGCAAGCCTATCTCTTGGTAGGAAAAGCCCCTTGCTCCAACTGTAGACAGAATTCTGTCCAAAAAGGACAAAACCTGGAAGCAGGTAAGTCGACAGCCTAGCTCTGCCAAGACAGAGTAGGTAAGTCCTTCATAACCCCTGCTCTACAATCAATGTCTGTCAGAGAAGCGAGGCCAAATGGCTGAAGATCGATGCTGTAATGTATGGAGAGAAAATGGGAACTGTCCAGGCAGCCACTGGTATGTCATTTCTTAGTTTGGGAAGCTGCAGGCCCTGTACTTCCTATGAAATCAGATATATTTATCCCTCCCATGTCTCTGATTTGGTTGAAGAACAGATAGCTAGAGTCTCATAATTAAATTTTGAGTTGTTTAGGAGTCAAGAGAGTGTTATAGATCTAAGAATATACTTTTAAAATTGTGTTGCAATTAGTATGAATGTTGAGTCAGATATAGACCTTTAAACTCATGGAGATGTTTAGATAGTAGAATGTTAAAGTCAGGTACCAAATACATATGGACTGGTCATTGGGAATGTACGTTAAGCCATATAACCTTCATAACTGTGGCCTAATTACCTCTGTTGTATTATATTGTATTTGTTATTATAAGAGAAAGAGCCATTTGTTGGACTGAAAGGGAAAACTGTAGGGGGAAATAAGATATACCTTAAACTTAAAAGAAAAAAAAAAAGGGAAGAGGATGGGGGGTTGAGGGTGGGAGGGTGGGACTGGAGGGGGAATAGGGAGGGGACTGCGATTGAGATGTAACTTGAAAAAATGAAAAATAAAAGAAAAAAATGCCCCCCCCAAAAAACCCTCAAGAGATCTGTAGAATGTGGCCTTCAAAGATGTTTTCTTAACTTTAGATTTTTTTGATATCAAGACATGTCAACTCCTGATAGCACCCCCTATTCTACTCCAAGTAGAAGATGAGCATCAAAGAATCTCCAGTGGGAGATGGTTGAATTAGTGGCTAGCCTATCCCTTGGCAAGAAAAACCCCTTGCTTCAACTGTAGACAGAATGCTGTCCAAAAAGGACAAAACTTGGAAGCAGGTAAGACGACAGCCTAGCTCTGCCAAGACAGGGTAGGCAAGTCCTTCACAATTTCTGCTCTACAATCAATGTCTGTCAGAGAAATGGGGCCAAATAGCTGAAGATTGATGCTGTAATGTATGGAGAGAAAATGGGAACTGTCCAGGCAGACACTGGTATGTCATTTCTTAGTTTTGGAAACTGCAGGCCCTGAACTTCCTATATAATCAGATATATTTATCCCTCTCAGGTCTCTGAGGTGGTTGAAGAATAGATAGCTAGAGTCTTATAATTAAATTTTGAGTTGTTTAGGAATCAAGAGAGTGTTATGGATCTAAGAAGATGTTTTTAAAATTGTGATGCAAGTTATTATGAAAGCTGAGTTAGATATAGAACTTTAAACTCATGGAGATGGTTAGATAGTAGAATGTTAAAGTCAGGTGCCAAATACATATGGACTGGACATTGGGAATGTATGCTAAGCCATATAACCCTCATAACTATGGCCTAATTACCTCTGTTGTTTTGTATTGTATTTATTATTATAAGAGAAAGAGCCATTTGTTGGACTGAATGGGGGAAGTGTTGGGGGGAAAAGATTTACCTTAAACTTAAAAAAAAGGAAGGGGTTGGGTGGGTAGAGGCAGAAGAGAGTGGGAGGATGGGACTGGAGGGGGTAGTAGGAAGGGGATTGCGATTGAGATGTAACTTGAAGAAATAAAAAATTAAGAAAAAAAAAAAGAAAGATGAACTGGTGCAGTGCTCAGAGTGGCTGGGCTCATTGTTGGGGAGCCTAGGAGAGCTCCGTAAACTCAAAGCTATTTCCCAATTATACTGAGCCACCACCTTTCTGTTTGTCTTCATTTTCTTCACAGTTTGACTGGGATTCTCCAGAAGCGATGTCATGTGTGATAGTGATGGATTAAAAATTAAAGCAGTTATGAGATTACAGATATCTGTTATTAAGCTATACACTGAAGAGCTTTATTTTGGTTGTGAGCCTAGCCTTTAATGGCTGAGCCATCTCTCCAGCCCAATGAAGAGCTTTATAACTATGGAAAACAATTCTACTTTTCTTGATAAGTTTTGATTGTTAAAATTAGCGCTTTTCATTAATATACAATGATCAATACCAATTTAGCCAAATATAATATTAATTTTGTATCAGTATACAAAGGTATAAAGCTATATTCAATAATCTGTCCTTTTTTCTTGTTCTTTCCTATACTATGTCTATGTCCCATTTTTCTCAAGTCTGTTCACTCCTATATAGGAGAGAAAGGAAGATACAGAAAAGCAAAAGAGAGAAGTCCCTGGGTCTAACCTCCAAAACCCATTTAACAAGACCATTTAACAGCTTGTAGTCTTTTCCCCAAATAACAAAATTTTCTATTATCTATCAAATAACCAAAGGGGAAGAACACCCTCCCCACCTTCTGGGGATGGGACGTTGTTCTCTTAAAATGACTTCCTGCTGATTTGGGAAGTAGTAAACCTGTTTGGGGACCAAATAAGAATGGAAAAATGGTTAAAAATGTTAATAGAATCATTTGATGTTCAGTCCCTTTGTGCTCAGCTATTTATATGTCCTACGAAGTTCATAGACAGAAGCTGATCTTCAGAACTTTACTGAAGATCTGGCTGGAGTAGTCTGTGGAGCTGAACGATCTTAGCGATTTTGAGTTGTTGTGGTTATAGACTTTTGAGGCAACTGCTATTGAAGAAGCAAGGCTGGATCATCTGGGCCACTCGTCTTCTTTGGTGTCTGATCTGTTTTCTGCTGAGGTTTCCGTTGTCCAGTTGTCCCTGGATTCCTTGAATGGATGCTTTAAATCTCCTGGAAAGATAAGAACAGAGCCCTGCCTAATCCTAACTCTGGGACAATTACCTTTTTTTGGGGGGGTCAGGTAATATTTTTCCTGGAGCAAATTTGGTTTTTTGATAATATATAAAGTATTACCTTTCAATCCGGATTAAAGAAGAAATTATTTTGATATTTTGGAGCTAAACAAACCTTTAGTGTATATATTTTGAGATCTCAAAGGACAATTTGTTTGAATTGCAGCCTGCCTTTTGTAAGTAGCTTTTAAACTTAAATTTTTCCAAATCCTATGTGCCTGTCTCTGCATTCTAAATTTTGGGATCAAAGACATGTGGTTTCCAAGTGATGGGATTAAAGATGTGCTCCTCCACTCCTGGATCAAAGTTTTTCTCTGTTTAGAGTTTGTTTTGTATCAGGTGGCCTTGAGCTCTGAGATCTGCCTGTTTCTGTCTCTAGTGTGTTGGGATTAAGGGTGTATTCTTCCCCAATGATGTGACTAAGGGTGTGCACCATCACCACCCTGTTTCTTGTAACTCTAGAGTTTATAAGACAAATTTAAGATTGTATAGGGCTACATCGGTATTGATCTTTGTATATTGATACAAAATTAAGATTATATTTGGCCACAATGGTATTGACCCTAGTATATTAATGTAAAATTAAGATTGTATTGGGCTACATCGGTACTGATCTTTGTATATTGATACAAAATTAAGATTATATTTGGCCACATTGGTATTGATCTTTGTATATTGATACAAAATTAAGGGTAACGCTTCTTAAAGGTATTGTTTGTAGTAATACTTAAAAATGAAATATCAAGTTTTGACCTCTGGCTACCAACCGACATAAACTGTTTAGGATAATTAAGAAACGGAAACTAATAGTCATGAAAACGTGTCATTTTGTTAGTTACTATGACAGTCTATCACAGTTATTTTCTAAGCTACTCAGAAATCAAGTTGCTAAGAGACAAGCAATATTTGCTTATCTAAATATAAGAGACAGAGAGGGCATCTTCAAAAACCTCAAGAGATCTGCAGAATATGGCATTCAAAGATGTTTTCTTAACTTAAGATTTTTTGATATCGAGACATGTCAGCTCCTGACAGCACCCCCTATATTACTCCAAGTAGAAGATGAGCATCGAAGAATCTCCAGTGGGAGATGATTGAATTGGTGGTAAGCCATTCTCTTGGCAAGAAAAACCACTTGCTTCAACTGTAGACAGACTTCTGTCCAAAAAGGACAAAACTTGGAAGCAAGTAAGTCGACAGCCTAGCTCTGCCAAGACAGGGTAGGTAAGTCCTTCATAATTCCTGCTCTACAACCAATGTCTGTCAGAGAAATGGGGCCAAATGGCTGAAGATTGATGCTGTAATGTATGGAGAGAAAATGGGAACTGTCCAGGCAGCCACTGGTATGTCATTTTTTAGTTTTGGAAGCTGCAGGCCCTGCACTTCCTATATAATCAGATATATTTATCCCTCTCAGGTCTCTGAGGTGGTTGAAGAATAGATACCTAGAGTCTCATAGTTAAATTTTGAGTTGTTTAGGAATCAAGAGGGTGTTCTGGATCTAAGAAGATATTTTTAAAATTATGAGGCAAGTTAGTATGAAAGCTGAGTTAGATATAGAACTTTAAACACATGGAGATGGTTAGATAGTAGAATGTTAAAGTCAGGTGCCAAATACATATGGACTGGACATTGGGAATGTATGCTAAGCCATATAACTCTTATAATCGTGGCCTATTTATTTCTGTTGTTTTGTATTGTATTTATAGTTATAAGGAAAAGAACCATTATTTGGACTGAAAGGGAGAGATGTTGGGGGGAAAAATAAATACCTTAAACTAAAAAAAAAAAAAAAAGAAGGGAAGAGGATGGTGGGGCTGAGGGGGTGGAGGGTGGAAGGGTGGGACTGGAGGGGGGAGTAGGGAGGGGATTGTGATTGAGATGTAACTTGAAGAAATAAAAAATAAATTATTAAAAAAAAATTAGCGCTTTTCCCCATAAGCCTTCTTATGTTATCTATTAATTTATTATTAATTTTAAAGTTTAACTGTTTTAGTCACTAATATGATGAACCTAAATGGATATGTCCAACATAAAAATAGTGAAAAACCTGTAATTCCTGAATTTAAGATGGTGAGGCAGAAGACTCACAAAGTGTTTAGGATAGCTTGGATTTCATAGCTGTACTCCCTCTCAGAAAACAAAACAAAACAAAACAAAACTAAACAAATACTAAACCAAATGGTTTAAGGGACTTCTCAGTTATCTTTAAGAGTATACACGACAGTCTGGGGGAGATGGTAAATGCTTGCCATATGAGTATGAGGGCTGGAGTTGGGATTCACAGATCCAAAGTTAAAATCGCAGGTGGTGGTGGTGGGCTGCTTGTAATTCCATCTCTGGAGGATGGATCCCCAGAGCAAGCTGGCTAATGAGATTAGCCATATCAGGTATCTCTGGTTTTAACTAGTGTGCACTGTCTCATTGACTAAAGTGGAAGAGCAATGGTGGTCCTGGAACTCCTCTTGGACACACAAACACCACACACATATACATGCGAGCATACATACACACACTCATGCACATCGCCCCCCCCCCACACACATGTGCACATTCACACACACAAATGGAAATGAAAAAGAGTGGTAGTGATTCTGAGTTGAAAATCATTAAAGTAAATGAGGAAAGTTCAGAGATGAACTAGTTTGGAACTGCTTGGAAGTTTATCTTGTGTTCTTAATGCCTGTGTGTACATCAGGGTTATACAAGAGTGTGATTACAGTAGTTCTCAACCCTACTCTCAGAGTCAGCCAAATGGAGCAAAAATAGTTACAGAAATCCAGGTTTCTGTCCCCAGATGCTTAAATCAGGTCTAAGAAGACATCTAGAAATCTATGCTTTTGGAAAGAGCATTAGGAATTTTAAAATATATCATACCAAGAGAATCAAAGACAAGATATTGTTTATTACAAGGCAATTCAGGAGTTAAAAATTACTTCCCACTTCATAGTATAAGAGGAAGGGCTAATTGCATTTAATCTAGTCCAGGCCTTTCTCTTCTATGCCATGGATTAAACAGATCTTAATGAGCTTCCTGCTGCCACTAGGTGGTGACTGTCCAAGTGTTCTTTGTCACCCCAGGGTTTGGCGAGAAGGTAAGAAGAAATATACTGCCACCTAGTGTCTCGTTGACGGTAATGTCTAGAGTCATTAGATAAGTCTTGATTTATGAGTCCCAAACTATGTGTGTATTAATATATCCATAATTTTGTGTACATATGATATATTTTGTTAGTCATGTTTTACAGATGAGAAAAATGGGTACAAAAGGCCAAAAATAGTGATCTGTGGGAGAACTGAGCCTGGCACTGGGTCCCTCCTGGTTTGTGTTGTACCATGTCATGTGGCCCCCCCAGCTATACACGGGAACACCCATTCTATGCATATCCTAATGAATGTGTGAGTGTGTGCGTGCATGTGCATGTGAGAGAAAAGCAATGGGTAAGTGAAGGCTGGGTTTGGAGCTATAGAATAAAAGATCACAAATATCATAAATGAGCTTGAGATTATGGTTTATAAACACTCCACTAATAATTTATTAGATGAACAGCTGGGATCAGGGTAACAAGTGGATGATTCAGTGATATATTCAAGACCCTTTCAGGGAAAACAGTCAAAACATAATGTCATCAAATTCATAAATGTATATATTGGTGTTCGTTGCTTTTGGGGTGTCATTTTGCTGTTAGCAACGACATGTGAAATAGTTTTGACATGTGCCTGTGAAGGGCCCAGGGCACATCCATCAAGCCGCAGCAGGAGCTCCTAGCAGGAATGACAGTGAGTTTTCATCTCATGTGCCAACTCTAATTGATTGGTGGTAGCTCTTTGGAGAAATAGGCTGCATTTAAAAGGAATTGACGGGGCTCCAGAACTTTGTGGGTGTGTGTCATTAATGGATTAGTAAGATCTGCCATGAGGACTAGGTTATGAAGTTTTAGGGCAGGGGCTGGTTTATGTCTATTCTATTTACTGCTGTGTCCCAGTACTTAGCATGGTAGTCCGCACATAACTATTTTTTGGAGAGTATATAGTGAAGGAAAGGTTTTGATGTCATAAAAGTCAAATGAGTACCATTTTTATTTGCAGGATGAGAAGCCGCAGGATGCCCCCACGAACAGTGAGTGGGTCTGCCTCAAATCTCTAGGGAGTCGTTTTCTCTCTCCATTTCATTCTTCCATGATAAAAGGAGATCCAACATCTCGAGGTGTTATTTCAAGGAGCCTCAATTGCCAGTCCCCACTTGAGCCTGGTGCTTTCGATACTGACACTGTGATTCATTTTCACTGCTCAGTTGCAGGCTTTCTTTGTTTTGTGGGTTCCACCTCCTCTTTGGAGCATCAATTTATACTCCCTATAGTCTAAACTGATGACTTTTCTCTAACTCACAGGTAGGCCTGATTATACTGAGAAAAAAAAAACCTACTTCTTAAATGAATTCTTATATTCTAGAAGTTGTATTTTATGTGGAGCGCAACTGGCCTTTGATATCTGTGGGACCTTCAAGTGCAGCTTCATCTAATGACTGAGTGAGAACATTTGGAAATGTTTGTATTGAGCAGGTACAGCCCCTATCCCTTGTCATTATTACTTGAACAATAGAATATAAAAGCTATTTATATTGCATTTACATTGTAGTAGGTATGATCAATTCAGATATGATGGAGAGTATATTGGAGGATATGGGCAGTATGGACATACAGTATATGCAAATATGACATTCTTATATGGTATTTGAGCACTTGCAGGTTTTTGTGTCTGTGGGGATTCAACTTTTGTGGTTACTGAGGGTTGATTGTATCTCATTTAATCACTACAAAAGGATAATAGAATAAAGATTTCTTATTTTCAAATAAAGAAACTGAATTAATTACAAGCTAAGTTGCTTAAGGTTACTCAGTGAGTAAGTGACAGACTTGAAATTCAAACTCAAGACTCTGAGTTTTATAGCCTATGTACTTGACCATCATATGGTAGTTTTCCTGGACTACTTAGGGCTCACATTGAACTGCTTCACACTTAGTCTATGACTCACTCATAGACTCTGAAATCTGAGAAAATTATAGATTTCCCTCAAGCATGCTACAGCTTCCCTCATCCCACTAGATGGAACATCTCTTTTATTCTACAAATACAAGCTTATCTAGCTTAGCTTACCAACTTAGGGGTAGAGTGAACCCCTACCATATACACAGGTGCTAGAAACTTGCTTGCTCTAATAAAGGAATACTTACTTCATTGGGTTCCCAGATAGAAGTTCAGTACTTGTAACTTACTTTATTTCATTGTGTATTGAAGGATCTGTCAAGTCACCATCAATGTGCTTTATAACATATCTAATTAGATTCTTGTCTCCAGGAAACCCATTGATGGATTTTTTTCAGTCTTTAGAAATTCATTCTAATTATTCCTTTTCATTGTTGTTTGCTTTTGAAACAGGGATTCTCTATATAGCCCTGGCTGGCCTCAAACTCAGAGATCCACTTTTTGCTGATCCCCGAGTGCTGAAGCAAAGGGTATGTGTCACAACACCACAATCTAGGTCTTACTAACTTTGTTCAGCATGCCCCTCCTCGTGTCTAATCTAGATTTCTCTGGATTCATTTGGCTCAATTCCTTATGCCCCTTTGCCATGAAAAGAACTATCAATTTTCAACCCCTTTTCACATTTTATGATATTCAAAATATCAGTTTTATTTCCTTTACTGAATTTGTAAATCAGTAATTTTTGTTTTACTTAATCTTTTCTACTAGACTTATGCATTAGTATTTTATGATTGTTATAAGAAATGACAACAAACTCATGGACTTGAACAAAAAAATGATTATTTTATTCTTCTGGAGCTTAGATGTCTACAGTTACCCTGGGCTCAAGTCAAGGAGGTTTCTTCTGGAAACACTGAACAGAACCGGTTCCTTCACCTTTCTCAGATTCTCAGTGTCACTGGGCTGCCTCGATTTGCACTCCCTTCCTGCATCTTCTTGCATCACCCCAAATCCCAATTTCCTCTTCCTGCCTTCTTTTCTCATAACTCTGACTCCTCTATGATCACACCAGGACCACCCAACAACCCAAGGGAAATCTCTGCCTCTCAATATCCTCAATCACTTTAGCAGAATTTCTTGTACCTTGTAAAGTGACATTTATAGGTTCCAAGAATATGAATATGGGCTTAGTCAGGGAACCAGTATTCAGCTGACCACATATTCACACTTATAAGTCGAAAGAGCTCTTGTCAGAACATCTCTTGGGAATTCTGTTCTATCAGTAACACCACCCTCCATCAATTACCTAACTGAACAAGTTTCTAATCACAAGGAACAGTAAGGCCAGAAATCAGTGTGTCAGAATACACCATGTTCAAGGTCTCAGAGTAAAGGATGAAGCAGAGTGGGTCCTCCAGTTCTCAGGTCATAGTTGCTTCAGCTATATCGATCTTTTCTTTGAGAAGGATTATTCATCTTTATTCATGTTCTTAACTATCCATTCAGTAATCAAGCACCTTCTTTCTCTGTGTAGATAGTTTTGTTCAGTGTTAGGGATAAACTGAATATCATAGCTCCGGTCTTCAAGGAGTTTGATTATAGGGAATGATCATGTAAGTAAAATACTATAGACTGTAGCCTGGCTGCCATAACAGGGAGGCATGCGGGGGATGCAGAGTGAGAGGCATGTGGGGGATGCAGAGTGAGAGGCATGCGGGGGATGCAGAGTGAGGTCTAAAGAGTGATGGGATGTGTGTGTTTCTTCAGAGTTAATATGGGCTGGAGGACAGTCACGAGAACTGGGCATTTCCAGCTACAGAGTATTTCTAGAAGTAGGGCGGTGCATACAAAAATCATAGGTGAGTGAAAATGACATGGCAAAGGGATGATACTCTGTGAAGTTCATTACTTCTGGAAAGCAAATCTCAAGGGTTAGAGATGAGGTGCTTGGACTGGCAGGGAAGATTGAAGTAGCCATAGTTTTGCTTCTGTTCTTTAACAAAAGTGGTGTGTTCTAAACACACCACTCCCATTTTCATTTTCTGACACAGAATATTTCCCCAAGTCCTTGAGATTGTTATAGTACTGTCCGTAATGGTGTATTATTACCTGCCATCATAGGGACTGTTCAGTGGAGTGTGGCTGGAGCAAGGCCAGTTGGAGTCTCCTCTGAGGTTGACAGTTGCTCATTGGGTAGAAGAATTTTTCCTGTCTTTTCAGCAGAAGAGATGGAAGGAGGTGGGTGTGGAGTCACTGGCTGCTCCTCCTATACCCTGCCAAATCTATATGTGGGAAAAAGACCAGTAGAGCTGTGAGCCCTGCTAATATTATTGTTGGATCTCCTGGATGCAGCCTTGTCTGAAGACTAATTTTGGAATTTCATATGACATCTGGAAACCTATTTTGTTGGATATTAGAATGGCTACACCAGGTTGCTTCTTGGGTCCATTTGCTAGGAAATCTTTTTCTGCCCCTGGACTCTGAGGTAGTGTCTATCTTTGATGTTGGAGTATTTTTCTTGTATGCAGCAGAAGAATGGTCCCCGTGTTTACATCCATTCTATTAACCCGTGTCTTTTATTGGGGAATTGAGTTTATTGATATTGAGAGATATTAATGACAAATGATTGTTAATTTCTTAAAATATAAGCTTTACATTCCCATCATTGCAAATGAAAATTGTTGACATCAGGAGTTTTGTTTTTACTTAATACATGGGGATAGCCTCTAGTTGACTTAAAGGGAAAAGTTGAGGGGTGTAATATCTAATGTCTCCAGGGCTTTTTGTGAGCGAAAAGTTAAGAACATGGTGACAAGGATGGACAAGACTTGGGAAGGATGTCCCTTGTTAGGACAATCACCAGGACAGGAAAGTGGGAGCTGTCCAGGGGCTGATGATGGCCATTGATTACTCATGCCCAACAATATCTCTTGTGATATAAGTGCCAATAAAACCCATTTTGATTGAGTTTGAGGTAATAATTCCAAATCTACTCTTTTTGTTAGTTTTTTTGAGACAGGGTTTCTCTTTACAACAGTCCTAGCTGTACTTGAACTTTCTTTGTAGACCAGGCTAGTTTCAAACTCACAGAGATCCACTTGCCTGTGCTGGGATTAAAGGCATGTACTGCCACCCCCAGCCCAAATCTACTCTAGAAATAGCAAGGTGTCTTACTTCATAAAATATTTCACACTGTCAATGACTTTGCAATTTTTACCACTTCATTTTGCAAAAGGTACAGTGCTGATGTGAACCTCAGTTCAGATCATGTTTCTGACAGAGTCGTGCTGTGTGACTTGAGGCAAACTACTTAGCTCCACTGAGCTTTAGTTTCCTAATCTATCCAATGAGATTAGCAACACCTTCATCAATGAGAATACTTTTGGTTGTATGAAACTGAAAACAATCCAAATCAAAGCAATGGTAGTTTTAGGTAATGTTTAATCTAACTTCTTAAGGCCCTGGTTTTCTCACTCTTTATCTCTATGGTCTGTCTTTAGCATTGGGACTCATGTTAGAAACATTCCCTCTAACATGTCTCTAAAGCCTGCCAGGACATGATGGGACATCTACACCATGGGAAGGAGGCTGTTCCTCTGTGTTTCTGGTGAGTTCTTGAGATTTCATTGACAACCGCAGAGATATCGGTGCTGCCTCGAAGCAGTTACTGTGCTCATGGAGGAATATACACTGTCTCCAAGCCAGGTAAGACACGTTCTGTGAGGTGAGGCAGGTCAGTGAGGACAAACGGCAAGGAAGATACCTTCTCAGTAGACATTTAGACAAGAGGGAAGTGAATACAAGACAATGCACAGCAGGCATGTGCCCACTGGGCTCCTTTTCATGAGACGGCAAATTGAAATCTTTAACACAACACTTGGCATGTGGGAAACACCTGATTAATATCAGCTTTGTATTGTAATTACTTTTCTTCCACTGATAGAGACATGTTTCAACGAATGACATGCCTGTAATGTAGATAAAGTTGAAAATATGAAGTCTCTAAGATTCCATCTCACACCTGTTAGAATGGCTAAGATCAAAAGCTCAAATGACAACATATGCTGGCGAGGGTGTGGAGAAAGGGGAACTCTCCTCCATTGCTGGTGGAAGTGCAGGCTTGTGCAACCACCATGGAGGTCATCTTAGAAAACTTGGAATAGCTCTGCCTCAGGACCCAGCCAGACCACTTCTGGGTGTACATCCAAATTATTCCTCACCAAATCACAAGGAAGTTGCCTCATTTATGTTCATAGCAGCCTTATCTGTAATAGCTAGAAACTGGAAGCAATCCAGATGTCCCTCAGCCAAAGAATGGATTCAAAAACTGTGGCACATCTACACAATGGAATACTACTCAGCTATCAGAAACAATGAAATTATGCAATTTGCAGCCAAATGGATGGAACTAGAGAAGCTCATTCTGAGTGAGGTAACCCAGACTCAGAAGGATGCACATGGCATCTATTTACTTATAGTTGGGTTTTAGCCATATAGTACAGGATAACTATACCACAACCAATGCACCAAAGGGAACATGAACATAGACTCTTTCTTTTTCTCCCTGTCAATGAGACACTTTTCCCTAGTGGTGCTGCCTTGTAGGCCCCCAGTGTATGAGGAGGCTCTTGGCCCTCATATGACTGCTGAACTGGGGCAGGGGACTGTTATGTAGGGACACTCTACTTCAGAGGAGTAGGATGGAAGTGTTAGGGGGTAGAGGGTGGGAGGGTGGGACTGGGAGGGGTAGAAAGAGGACACTGTGATGGAGATGTAACCTGAAACAATAAAAAAAATTTAAAAAATATGAAGAGCCAAGCCAGTATTCATTGCCAGCATTCCTCTGTGGGAAGGACAGAAAATCAGGATACCCTTTGTGCTGACAGAAGCAGAGGTTGGCGATGCAAAAACACTTGCCAATGTCCATGAAGTGTTAGGACAGAAGCCAGACCTTGGCCCTCAACCCCCAGCCCTGCTGTCTGTTCCCTTTGAGTGCTGGGCTCTCATTGACTTTCCTTTTTTCAGGTTCCTATATAGAGCAGGACTCAGCAGCCAAGCTGACAATGATCTATTTCCCCGGGAGTCCCCAGGAAAGACTACAAACCGCTCGGTTAAGGGCAGAGGTTACATCTGGAAACTTCCATTTGAGAAAATGTTATCTGCTGCTCTGTGCCCGTGTGCTCCACTCTGCCACCACACTCAGTGTCAAACCTGTCATAATATGGGAAGCTGTCAGTTAGGGAGGCCACTTCCAGCAGTGCTGTCTGTGCCCACTATACAGCACTCTCCTCCCACTTCCCCTAAATGTGCCCATTAGGAAGGGAAGGTCCCGTTCTAAGATTGCTTCCTGATGGTGGCAGGACACAAAACAGCCAAATTTATGTCAGAAAGCTGAAATCAGTTATTGCTGACAGAAGTAATAATGGGACCTCAAACATGACCTAGTTTATTGCCCTCAGTGCCTGGTCTGAGTTGATAAATTCCTTTTGAGAGGCCAATGGGGCATGTAGGAATCCACAGGGAAAGATGGCAATAGGACTATGGTGGCTCTAACCTCAGAGAATGCCACAGAGTAAAGGGTGAGCTCAGGTGTGCTCTTTATTACTCATTAACAGTCATTACCATTTGTTAAAGTGACAAGCTCCATGATGTGTATTTTAAACATATTTTCTGTAATCCTTAGTACCATCAGGCAAAATAAATATTAGTCCTAGTCTGGTGATAAGATAGTTAGAGCCAGAGGCTGGGGCTATGAAGATAGCCCAGTTTTTGCCTGTTGAATATTAGGGCTTGAGTGTGATTCCACAATTTACACACACACATATGCACACACACATATGCACACACACACACACACACACACACACACACACACACACACACGGACACACACACGGACACAGATCGGGGAGGTGGAAACAGATGGATTTCTGGGGTTTGCTGGTGAGTTCCAGGCAAGGACCTGTTTACAAAAATGTAAATGGTAAATCTGGTACTTGACCTCCACATGTGCAAATTCTCTAGTACACATAGGTACCACTATAAGCATACACACACACACACACACACACACACACACACACACACTCACACACCCACCCCCCAGAAACTACTCATCCAATATCATATTCAATGGAGATGTCCAGTTTTGGTCCAGTTCTGTCTGACTGCTGAAACTTATCCCATTGCAGATTACTCAGCATCTAGTTTATCATATCCAGTTGATTTCTTTTGGGTTTCTTGCACGAGCTGGGTACTGAAGCAATTTCCACTTTACTAGCCAGTAGCTTGGGTTTCAAAGTGGGGTAGGGGAACCAGCTCCTATGACAGGAATCTTGAATGCTGCAGGGGTGGGGAGATGCATGTGCATGCTTGTGTGTGAATCTTAATTTCATCTATCACATTGCAGCCTGCATCTGTAGTAATACTCTACTAATTGTGGTCCTACATCTCTGCTGGAAGTCTGTGGTAATCTGAATGCAGTAGGATAGAAAAAGACTAATGAGAATGATTTCTTGATTGACAGGGATGTTTTCTGGACTTAAAAGGGCCTTGTTATGATGACAGTAGTCCATTTTCACACAACACGTTCAATGAAGAAATAATAAAAGCTTTGAAAACTCATAACATTCAAGAACCTCAGTGGATGAGCCTTAGAGTCAAGCTGGGTCTCATACCCGTGAAGCTCAGGGTCTCAGCTGTTCATGAAATCTGAAAATGTCAGATGTGGCTCTAGAATGACCTGCCCTTCTCTTCTGTGCTCTTTCTTTGCTTACATAAGCCTCCTTTTCCAAAGGATCAGTTTAGGGCACTGGTGCTTATCTCTAGTAATTCACTACTGGGTAATTCAGCTCCTAACTGTGCCCCTCTCTCCTCTGAACAGCTAGACTCAGCCATGTTTCTCTGTCTTGAAATAGAGCAGAGTGGACAGTGGGACCGTATACATGGAATGAGTGGACTGAGTTTGAGGTCCAGATCAAAACACTTCATCAGGTCTTATGTTCAAATTTCCTTCCTTAGCCACTTAATTCTTTTAACTTAGAATAACTCTAATATGTGGAAACTCTCACAACATTTAAATGTTGTTTAAAGTGTTAGTGCTCAACTGCTGTATGCTTTTTTTTAACATTTATTTATTTCTTCAAGTTACATCCCAATCACAGTCCCTTCTCTCTTCCCTCTCCCGGTCCCACCCTCTTCTCCTCTTCCCCCTCAATCTCCTATCTGCTTAAAAAATATTTAAGGTGTATCTTCTCCCCCCAACAGCTCCCCCTTTTAGTCCAATAAAAGACTCTTTTTCTTATAACAATAAATACAATACAAAACAATAAGAATAATTAAGCAATAATTATAAAAATTATAAGGTATACCTATATTCCCAATGTCCAGTCCATATGTAATTGGCAACTGATATTAATATTCTATTATCTATCTATCTATCTATCTATCTATCTATCTATCTATCTATCTATGTATCTATCTTCATGAGTTAAAATTCTATATCTAACTCACTTTACACCCTAACTTGCATTACCAACTTAAAAACATCTTCTTAGACCTAGAACATCCTTTTAATTCCTAAGCAACTTAAATTTTAACTGTTAGCCTATAACTATCTAGTCTTCAACCACATCAGAGACCTAAGAAGGATAAATATATCTGAATAAACAGGAAGTGCAGAGCCAGCAGCTCCCCAAACTAAGAAATGACAGACAACTGGCTGCCTGGACAGTTCCCAATTTCTCTCTATAACATTTGAATATGTATCATCAGCCCTTTAGTATCTCTGACAGACATTAATGGTAAAACAGGAATTATGACTCCCTGAACACACAGCCTACCAAGAATAGGGTATAGGATGGTTTGTAGAACTGGGAAAACATAAAGATAGGCACCAGGAGGGAGGAAGGCACACGAGACAGACTTCAATTTCTCAGTTTGTAAAGAAATAGCCTGTTCACCCGCTAGAAATTAGAGGAAGTTCCAGAAAACTGAATGCTCCTCTGATATGGTCACTCATATTATAGAACAAGACAGTTCCTTCATCAGCAAAGGGCAGCACTTTTTCACAAGGAGGCTTCCAATGCCATGTTCCTGTCAGGATGTTTTCTGAAAAATGCCAACTGATAGTATCCTATGAATGCCCCACTCCTACCTCATGTGTGTTGAATGGATCTCAGAACTGGGTTCCCACACAGTCTGACAACCTGGTGTGACAGAGAGGAAATGAGCTATTTTACACTGTGTGTGAGAATTGAATGCATTGAACAAGACATGCTGTTCTGGAGGAGTGTTTTATGATTTCAATAGCCAGGAGACCTTTGATCTTCTGTTGCTTTTTGGTGACTTTGAAATGTCTCCTACTCAGATGCTCGGGAAAGTTCTTCTGATACACTGAACAAAGGACGAGATGGGGCAACAGTCATGTGTGGAGTATCACTCAGCTCATCAGGTTTGGGGCTTACTGGAAGCATCTATTCTTTCTTGGAAATTATAAATCAAAATAGTGTTCTTGTAAATATATTCTCCAGTAAGATTGTTGCATATACAAATTACCATGAGGCACTCTGCTCATTCTTTATAGGCTTGCAGAGAACCCCTTCACATCTACGCTTCTGTGCAATGGTGACTCGGTGAATACCAAGTGCTCACTTTTCAACAGGCTAATTTTATAAGTGGATTCTGGAGTTTTCCCACGAACAGATTCTTAGAGGCAAATGATATGCCTTGCTGCTTTTCTGGCAGGGTCTGTGTCTATGTTTATCTGTCTGTCTGTCTGTCCATCTGTGTGTGTGTGTGTGTGTGTGTGTGTGTGTGTGTGTGATCCTTTCATTTTTACAACACACCTTACTTGAGCATCTATCTACTGTCTCCCAGGTACTGCCAGAGAAGAGTCAGTGGGAGCATCCCAGATGTTAGGGGAGTTTAATTCACTCATACACAAAATTATAGTTGTAATAAGTGCTAGGACGTAGAGGTTCAAGGCTGTAAGAAAGGAGAATAGGGAAATTGACCAAGTACGGGAACTTAGAGGTAGTTTCTACTAAACGGCATGAATGATCTGGGATGAAGGTGCTAAAGACTGTTACTTCAGGCAGCAGGGAAGATCATGTTCAAAGGCAGAAGCTATTAGCTTCCTATGGGGTCTTCTATTAGTTACTCTTCTGTTGTGATGAAACTCCATGGCCAAAGCAACTTAGACATGGAAGAGTTCATTTGGTCTTAGGAGTCCATCATGGCAGGGAGGCATGCCAGCAGGCAAGCATGGAGGCTGAAGCAGGAAGCCAAGAGATTCATGTCTTTAACAGCAAGCATGAAGCAGAGAACTAACTGGAAATAGTGTGAATTTAAAGTTTCAAAGCCTTCCCCTAAGTGATTTGATTCCTCCGGTAAAGCTGCACCTCCCTGTAACATCTCTAAACAGTAAGTACCACTAACAAGGGATGGTGGTGGTGATGGGAGATGGGACATTTGTCATTTAGACCACCATGTCCTGTGAATGTTGACCACACACTGTGTGGCTTAAAATAATACAAGTATTATTTTACATTTCTGGAGTTAAGAAATCTGAAACATATCCCACAGCAGTAAAATTAAGGTGTGAAGAGGCTATGTTCTTTCTGAATGCTGCAGGGATGAATCTACTCCTTGCTCGTTGTCACTCCTAGAGGCTGTGCTGTCCGTGAGACTCACAGCTCCTTCCCTGTGTCACTGCAATCTCTGCTTCTACTATGGCATCCTTATTGTTGCCTTCTTTCTTACATCCCCTTCCCCATCGCTTCTCCATGACTTCACTGATCCACAGGGACATTTCAGAATAGTTGGTACCCCTCAACGTTGTTAATTCTATCTACAAAGTTTATTTTGACATGTAAGGTAATGTATTTTAAGGTTGCAGAGACTAGAAGGGGCTGCCATCGGTGTGCAGAGCTCTGTCTGTCATAAGTGGTGTCACATGTTTTTGAACAAATGAAAACAGCTTAAAAGGTAAGCATGGCACGGTCAGGCTGGGAGGTGATGCTGCAACACTCACAGCAGAGTAAATGGGAGTTGTTCAGGTTTTTAAAGTGTTACCACTTTTGGTCACTTTTTTTCTTTTTACATTTAGAAAATTTCAAAGTTTCACACTAGAATGCCCATTTTCCTACTTTTGTTTATAACCGGGACATGGGCGTTATCTAAGCTCATAATCAGAAGTTTCCACTCATCTTCTAACAAGATGAGACTTCTTGTCAGAAGAGAACAAAGTGTGGCAGAATCTAATCTCCAGAGAACTTGCCAGCAGGGCTATTGACTATGAAGCCCAGCAGTGATGGGAATTCTGCTTGAACTGGGGAGTCCATGTGAAAGGAGATATCTGGGGGGGGGGTCATCATGGGGAGAGTGACAGGAGTCAGTCTTGACTTTGTCTTGACTTTGCAGCTTTCTCGTCAGTCTGTCACAGAATTTCTTTCAACTACTCTCTAGTTACCCTCTAGTATATTTGTTTCTTGCCTTATCCACTTGGTGTGTGTCCTGTCACGAGCAACCAGAACACTTTACTGCCACAAGGAAATCAGATTTTGGACAACCTTGTCACCTTCCATAAGAACTTTGAGTTTACCTTAAAGATGATGGGAAGTTGTTAAAATATTTTAGTTAGAAGTACTGGGGATGGGGGAAGTAATAGACTTAAATCTGCTTGAAGCATCTTATATGGAGAGAGAGAGAGAGAGAGAGAGAGAGAGAGAGAGAGAGAGAGAGAGACCCACATTTTCTATAAGATGTTGATAGTTATGGTTGGTGTGAGTAGTGTACTGATGGAGAGGAATCAGAGACAGATGGGGTAAGAGGTTTATATCAGTGCTTCAGATGGAACAGCCTAGACAGCATTTGGATATTTAAAACCATTCAACATAGCACACAGTTATCATAGCCTTGCAGTGTTGGGTATATGAGGGAGACTTATCATAGTCTGAGCAAGCAGCCTGTGGTCTCCATGCTCCTGGCTGTGCTAAGGGGCTCAGCATTTGGAAGCACCTGCAAGTCATTTGTAGCCTGCAGTATGCCAGGGTGCTCTGAGGACAGGGGTGGGTTGTTACCAAGTAGCGATTGGTCTCTTTTGGTACAGCTTCTTTCTTATATCCACTTATATAGTTTCCCTCTATCTCTCCATGGCTTCCTTGCTATTTCTTAAGCCCGTTCACTCTTAACACAATGTGTGGCTCTCAATCAATAAAGTATGTGATGTGATGTCTAAAGTCTTGTTTTGGATGCAGTCCAGGCTGGACTTAATGTGTTATAAGTATAAATCATAGAAGCTGTATGGCATCTTTGCCACCTCATTGTCACTCAGCTGTTGTACAAAGTCTACTGGTGGGAAGTTCCCTACTTATGAGAGACCGTGGTTCCATCATCTCTCAATTAAATGTAATAAAAAAATAGATCTTCAGATTCTAGTTGGACAGAAAGGTCATCTCAAGCTGGAGAGGCGTTTGAGGCCCAGGGAAACAGTTGGTTAGAATAAGGTCACAGATTAATTAGAATTGGGTTTAATTAAAGCTGCATGAGCATCTGGACAGCATTGCCAACAAAGGGGATCATCTGGGCGTTCTTTGAGCAATCCCTTCCTCGGCTGGGCTCTCATTCTCTGGTTCGGTTCGGATGTTCGTTCCAGCTGCTGTGATGGACTCTTGTGCCTCAAAGCATTATTTCCAAGTCAATTATACAGGCTGTTCTGTGGCTGCTTAGTTAGGGTACAGCACTGTTCTAATGAAGTCAAGGTTTCAGGCTCCAGCTCTATCCATGTGGACCTCAGTCTGCCCTGCAGCCTGGATTATGTTTTTCAAATATAGAGAGAAAATGAGCTACTTGAATATGAAGAAAAGCTTGGTGTGTTGGCTGTAGGGAGGTCTCAGGTTTCACCTGTCTTCTCTCTTTTGTGGCTCAAGGCCCTGTTGTAATGACAGGTACTTAGCCCATGCATTCCTGAAGGACATTGGTCAGGAGAAATTTGTGAATGAATTTGATTATTGAAGACATCAACAGGGCATGCTACAAGGTAGCTGTATGTACTCTTTTCTTTTCCCCTTGATTCCACATGAAAACAGCTTTTAGATTAATTCATATTAATTTGCAGTGACCAGTAGTGGCTTGGAGTGCTCTCTGTAGAAGTGCTTACATTTTTAACAGTGATAATACATTGTTTCTGAATCGGTGATTTCCAAATTGTTTTGGAAAGGTTTTTAGAATTGGGTAGCTATTCATGCCAGGTCATGTGAAATGAAGAAATTTCCCAGAATATGGGCTACAGAATGCTACAACCTGCACAGTCCAAGGCAAGTCCAGGTGAGCTAGTTACTATAATTTGGGGGATTTTTCAGAAGGATGAGTGTATGGGGGAAGGGTTGCATCAGGAAGGCAGTGCAAAGAGGAAGCTGGTCATGTAAAGCTGGGGTCCATGTCTCTGTTGTAAATAGGTCAGCAACTCTTTAAAAATCCTTTGTGTTCCAAAGCTGCAGCTAAGACTTTCCTTGAAAGGCCTATCAAAGAATGAAGGCTAAAGAAATCAATAAGGAGTCAGAACTGTGTAGATGTTTGAGTGAGAGATTTGAAATACAGCTCTAACAAGCAGGTAGTTGTCATGCTGCTGAAATAAAAATGCATGCTCAGCTGTCGTCAGGACTGAGACAGGAGGCTTACATGGTCTGGAATGTCAAAGAGAAAGCACCCTTTGCAGAGCTGGAGAACATTTGGTATCACTTGGTTCCACTCATATTTTCCATTTCCTTGGGAGAAGCAGGAGTCCAGTGCTAAGCGTCCTTTCCTTAGAGAATTTGTCTGAAAAGCAGGGGTTGTCTACAAAAGAGTTACTGTCTGACTGCTTCCTACAGGTGTTGTCTAATTAGTGTACTTATGGCAAATGCCTTGGAGCGAGTGTCAAGGAGAGTCTGGGGCTTTGTAAATTTTAGGAGATGAATCTTAACATCAAGACCCCAAAGAGTTAAAAAGATCCCAGAAGACAATGACTACTTATCTACCTGGGAAGGTAAATCTAGTCCTTATCCCATCCATCCCCAAATACAGTATGAAAAGACAACACAGCCTTTTCCTCAGTGCTGACAGGACAAACCTCTTCCTTGGTTACCGGAAGGACATCCCTGCATCTCAGGTCACCTACTGTAATCATGATCCTAACTGACCAAACAATCCTCATCACAGTGCATATGGCCCTGCATTTTCAACTCTCACTTCTGTTATACTTTGTGACTCTTCAGTCATTATTAGCCAGTGTTACTGTATCATCAACACTTCTGGAAGTGCTATATTTTTACTCTTGAAGAAACAAGCTATTCCCTGAGGATATCACAGTCCCCAGAATTTTTATGTGATGCTTGCTTTTCTCATAAATCAGAGAAAGTCTTTCATATTTACATCTATAACTTCCAAACTATTTCTTCTCCAAGCCTTAAAAATCAAAACAATGCTAAAAAACCTGTCTTTTTCCTTCTGGTCTTGAAATCATAGAATACAGAAGCATTTCTAACCTATATGCTTAGGTTTAAGAAAGTAAGACTGGGAAACAGGACATGCAAATTCTGTCTTTAAGGACATAAGGAGACATATGTAACTCAAAATCACAACAGTGGAGGAAGGAAAGTCAAATTTAGCAGAAGTCATTGTGCTCTTTCCTCACATAGAGGTTATATAAGATCACTGATTGAAGTCGGGTTATCCAGTCAGTGACAGGCCTTCAGAACAAAGCTTCACTGATGTAGATTTATGTTTAAGTGCATCTAACAGAAGTTTTTTCTTTGTTATATAGGAGAGTCTGGATATTTGTCCTTACTGTTTAGTTTCTACTGTTATTTAGATATAAGAAGAAGATTAGATATTGTTATATCTAAATAACACTAGAAACTATTAGACAGGCATCTACTGTTATTTAGATATGAAGTTTTCTGCTTCTTGTCCTCACTATTTTGGTTCACGGCTGCCATCTAAAGAACAAACTTCTTTACTTAAGAGTTTGCTAGAAGTTAGCAACTTAAAGAAATGCTCGATATCCTTGGTCATCAGGAAAATGTAACTCAAAATGACTCCGAGATTCTATCTCACACCCTTAGCCATTCTTAGTCAGAATGGCTAAGATAAAAAACTCAAGGGGCAGCACATGCTGGTGAGGATGTGGAGCAAAGGGAATTCTTCTCCATTGCTGATGATAGTGCAAACTTTTACAACCACTTTGGAAATCAATCTGGCAGTTTCTCAGAAAATTGGGAATAGTTCTTCCTCAAGACCCGGCATACAACTCCTGGGCATACACCCAAAAGATGCTCCACCATACTGTAATGACATTTGCTCAAATATGTTCATAGCAGCTTTATTAGTAATAGCCAGAAACTGGAAACAACCTAGATGTCCCTCAACCAATGAATGGATAAAGAAAATGTAGTCATACTACCCAGCTATTAAAAACAAGGAAATCATGAATTTCACAGGCAAATGGATGGAACTAGAAAAGATCATCTTAAATGAGGTAACCCAGACATAGAAATATACACATGGTATGTACTCACTCATAAGTGGATACTAGCCTTGTAGTACAGAATAATCATACTACAATCCACAAACTGAAAGAAGCTAAGCAACTAAGAAGGCCCAAGGGAGGATGCTTGAATCTCACTCAGAAGGGAAAATAGAATAGATAGCAGAAGTAGAGGAAGAGAAGAAAGTGGGTAGGAGAGGGAGAGAGGAGGAAAAGGAGGTGGGAATCAGTTGTGGGGAGAGAAGGAGCAGGAATTGGGAGGGCTAGGTGAAATATGGGAAACTGAGTGAGGGTGGATCTCTGAGACAAGCTGGAGACCAGTGATAGGGTAAACCCCTGGGAGGAGATGGTGATGAGTCTATCTGAGACTCCTAGCAGTAGGGGATATGGAGACTATAGAGGCCTTCTTTTAGCTGTGTAGGACTTCTAGTAGAGGGAGGGCATCACAAACCCACCCATAAAACCTTCAAACCAAATTTATGCAAGATGTACAGGGATAAAGATATACCAGAAATTGAGGGAATATCCAACCAATGATGGGCCCAACCTGAGACCTAACCCAAGGAAGAGAGCCAGCCCCATCAATACTAATGATACTCTGCTATAATTACAGACAGGAACACAGCATAACTCTCCATGCTGCAGAGGATCCAAACAGAGGCTGAGACTCACTACCAAACATTAGGTGGATTGTGGGGTGTTTTGAGAAAGAATGGGGGGAAGGATAGGAAGACTTGGAGAGGATAAGAATTCCACAAGAAGACCAAGAGAGACAACTAAGCTAGGCCCATGGGGCTCACAGAGACTCAACTCCCAATCAAAGAGCATGCATGAACTGGACCTAGGCCCCCTATACAACTGATGGGCAGCTTGGTCATCATGTGGGTCCCTAGCAAGTGGAATGGGGGCTGTCTCTGGCAAGGATTGTGAGGCCTGTTTCTTGATCACTTCCCCTCAAGAGACTGTGGTGCTTGGCTTCAATCCAAGAGGAAGTGTTCAGTACTGTTATAACTCTATGTGCTGGGGTGGGACATTTTTGGGGGGCATGGGGAGGGCTTCCCTTTTCTAAGGAGAAAGGGATGGGAGATGGGAGGAGTCAGGAGGGTGGGACCCAGAGGAGAAAAGGGAGGGGGCTGAGATTGGAATGTTAAAATGAATAAATACAAAACAAAACAAAAAAAAAAAAGAGTTTGCTAGAATCCAAAGCATGAAATCCAAATCCAAGTAGTAGTGAAAATACCTAGAGTTTTCTTTGTAGGTTTTTTTTTTTTTAAAGACATTTCCCACAAATACTTTCCCAATGATATTTGTTAAGAGCCTGATTATGTGGACACACTAGCCACAAAAGAGTCTAGGAAAATTGATTTTTTTTGGTAGGATACATTATTACCCTACTAAATAATTGTAACAGTAAATTTTTATTTATCAAGCATATATTTATTAATACTTAACAATTAATTAGCAATCGCCTATAAAGTTCCTAATTCCTAAAACTTGAACCCTAACTCCAAAACCTAATCAATAACACCCTAATACCTATAATACAAACATTTAACACTAACCTAAGGTTTCTCAAAGGGATATTTTTCTCTGGGCATGATCTTTATGGATGGCTGTCCTTCGTCAAATCTTTCAGTCCCAAAGTCTCTGAATGTCATTTGTCAGATCTTAAAACAGCTTATCAAGCAGGAATTGCCTTTGCAGTCTTTTACCAGATGAAAAGTTTATTAGGCTCACAATTCAGATGCTTTAGGCTTGCAAGGGTCTCGTTTCAGTGCTCTGTCCAATCCAAAGCCCCTGGGCTCCAAGGGGAGACAATTCTCCACCTAAACACTCCAGAATACCAGGGAGAATCTGTTCTTAGACCCACAACTGGTCTATATAAGAGGGTGAAGCCTCCCAGTGAGACTGATGGGAGTTTCTCTGCAAGACGAGGAGGAGGTGAGGCAGGAAGAGGAGCGAAGCCTCTGTCTACGTGAATCTTGACTTAAATATCTTTACCTGTCATAATGAATTGGCAACACAATTTTCCGCAGAAGATTTCTCGCACTTCCAAGTCATACCCCTGGGCTCCATCTCTTCAAAGATTTTTGCAGAAGGCTGAGGATTGTGTGTTATGGGGGCGAGTGCCTCAGGGTATGTCTCCGCCCATAGTCCTATGATCAAAGAACTCATCCGTCCTTGGTGAGTTCCCAAGGACATGTCATGTCGGAAGTAAGTCTTTTACCTTAAAGTCCAGGCTTTTGCTATTCCAAGTTCCCTATGCTATTAAATGCTATCACTAACCCCACCACAAATAATGTTCTGATATAAGAGCTAAAGAGAATGAAATTGGTAGTAACTATAGAACTTGAGTCTGCTCTTCCTTGTCAGAGCTATTTGTAGGGAATGTGCTTTGGCTTTTTGGAAGAGAGAAAGGCAGGTAGGATGGGATAAGAAATAACACAGAAGCCACATTTTTAGGAAGCACACTGCATGGGACAAGGTACAAGAGGGAGATTATATATTGTGAGAAGGCAAGGAAACTGCTGCTACTGTTATATGGAGCAAGAGAAGTCAGAAAAAATTAACCACTCACAGCTTTATATAAAAGAGAGGGTTTCTTGTAGGTTCTTGGTGAGTCCCTTAGGTATTTCCCAGAAATATTTATTCAAATGTGAGCTACTTAATTCATGAATAATGATTAAAAGACTCCTATATCTTCAAGGTAGATGAAAAATAGAGAAAAAGTCTGAAAAACTAGAGGTAGATAAAGAATTCTCAGTAGAAAAGTCTTGTCATGGTGACATAAAATTATGGTCAAACTTGATTTATTAATGAAAAAAATAACAGAATGATATTTGTTACTCCTAAACATGCACAGAGTCTGTGATATCTGGAAGAAACCCGATGAGCAGGCAAAGCTGCAGGAAAAAAGTTTAACCATGGAATGGATAAACAACACTGAAATGGGCACCCTGCTGGAAACAAGGCAAGGGAAGGTATTGGAACGTAAATTCCCATGAGCACTTTTAAAATGATGAAGATAAAATGCCATACAAAAGGTGGACACAGGAAGTCCAATGCACCCACAATTAGTGTTATTCATCAGTGAACCCAAATGAAGACATTAAACCATATTTAAAGACATAAGCTAGGAAGTCTTCCTTTGCAGAAATAAAATAAAATGAGTTTATACATAGAAAGGTCATAAATCCTTTGAAAAATGTCCTATGTACAGAAAAGCAAGGGATATATTAATATGTGATAGGCTGCACTTTATGTATAAACACATATGTTTCTATATTTATATATATTTCAATAATTAATGGAAAAAGAGGTCATGAATTTGAAAGAGAGCAAGGAGGGGTATTTGGACAGTTTTGGTGGGAGGGAAAGGAAGAGAAAAATGATGTAATTATGTTATAATCTCAAAAATAAAAATATTTTTGAAGTTAAATCATTTTTATATGCACTAAATACCAGTAAAATTGCCTCTAAGAATCAGTAATAGTGTTTGCCTCAAGTAAATATTTTTCTTATCAGAGTCTGCTAATTAAGCATCCATTCTTGTTAAGCATCCATTATTACATCTCAAAACACAGAATTCAGATTTTCCCAATATTGCTGTCTGTTTTGAGCCAGGCTGATAAAAGGCTTTCTCAGAGGCCCTGATGAAAGGACAAGGAGAATGCCAGTTTTGTGTCCTTGCCCAGGGGCAGACTTGACAAGTTCCAGTCTTGGGCTAAGGCTAGGGTCTCAAGTAAGTTAAGGTTTCAGTTCCTGGGAAACTAGATTTTATCTCTAAAGAGACCGGAGTTACTCCCCAAACACTGTGTGCTCAATATATGGTTGAGATACCCTGTGTTCCTTTTGTGCAACATGGTTGAGTAGCTTTTTACTGGTTTGCTCTATTCTATGATAGGTCTTTGCTGATATTGCCCCATTTTCCCATTGCATGCTTTATTTAAAATGTTACATTTCTTAATAAGTTTAATTGCATGACTCATTAGCTTGTGTAAGAACTCCTGATCCCAAACTTCCCTATCTTCTTTATTTTCTCATCTCCTGGTCCTCTCTCTCAGGACCCTGTCACTCAAGATCAATCTGTTGTTCCTGTGCAGTTGTCCTGCTGGTCACTGCATCACAGTTGTTCTTAACTGGAAGATATAGCTCCCAGGACCTCTGGGACATTGGCAATGTCTGGAGCGTTTTTTTTTTTTTTTTGCCACAATAGGCAATGAGCTGTTATATTCTACTTAAATATCTTATGATACAAAGAATAGCCCCCATAGCAAGGAACAATTTGGTCCCAAGTGTCCAAAATGCTCAGGTTGAAAAACTATGGCTTCAATTATGGTTTCTAGAAAGGGATGTCATGAAACCTATGATGGCTGTTTAGAATAAGGCAATACTGTGAAGGAGGTATGTAGTTGTCTAGTGTTGGTAGGTCTGAGTTAGATTTGTTGTTAGATTTGGTATATGATCTTAAGCATGAACAGGAGTGAAAGGTGTCAAAATTTTGATCAGAGCAAAAGAGACAATGGGGTACTATGTATGAATAGAGGAAGCCTGTAGGGGGCAAGGCTATTTGGGGAAGTTTTATTATCGATGCTTTGTAGAATAATTAACCAGGCCGGGCGTGGTGGCACACGCCTTTAATCCCAGCACTAGGGAGGCAGAGGCAGGCAGATCTCTGTGAGTTCAAGGGTAGTGTGGTCTACAGAGTGAGTCCAGGATAGTCAAGAATACACAGAGAAAGAAACAAAAACACAAAACAACAACAATAACAAAAAAGAATTATTAACCAGATGTTTGTAAGTTGGAGTGGTTGACATTGTTAATTTTTTTAATCTGTAAAAATATCAAATTTTATGCTGGGCGTGGAGGTGTATGCCTTTGATCTCAGCACTTGGGAGGCAGAGGCAGGCAGATCTCTGTGAGTTCAAGGCTAGCCTGGTTTACAAAGTGAGTTCTAGTACAGCCAGGGTTGTTACACAGGGGAACATTGTCTCAAAAAAAAAACAAACAAAAATTTATGAGTTGTTTGAGACCTGATCATATTGTCAACACCATGTGTGTAGACATGCTTACTCAATGTAAACCGGTATGTTATTCTCATTGCTGTCTTTTCCAGAGCGGAAGTGCATTTCCTTATCTTGCTCAAATTTGAGTGAGAGTGAGAATGTTGCTCTGTGCACAGCAGCCTAGTTTGGTTCTGTTTGTTGAACCGCCTCAGGATGGGTCTGCTTTCTGCTTGGCAAGTCAGATGAAGTCATGTTCAATTGGCAAAAAAGTGAATTGCATTGGACTCATGTCAATTAATTTGTTTTCTGGCTGCTTGAAAATGCTTCTTCTTTTTTGCTCTTTCTCCATTTTATTTCTAGTATTGAAACCTTTCTTTATTGAATATAGAATTTATACAGGAAAAAAATGCACAGGTAGTGAACATTGAACAACTGAATATACAAATGTAAGCAGGATTCAGCTCAGCAGCATAACCCTGTATACTAGACTTCCAGAAGCCTCCACCAGGTACCTCCTGTCATTGCTGTCCCCAGAAACATAACTGCCATCCTATTGACATCATAGTATATTTTCCAATGCATCAATTTTGGTGTTAATGGGTATGAGATTTTGTTTGTTCTGATAGTCAAGAATAATTTCCATATGACTGTTCTTGTTCATACCTTTTGTCTATGTGTGTGTGTGTGTGCTCACATGTGTGTGTAGTGTACATGTATGTGTGTGCAGAAGCCAGAGGTTAACATTGGATACTATTTGTCTCCTGCCTTTACCTTTTATGAGAGAGGGTCTCTTGCCAGCTTGGAGCTCACCAATTTGGCTAGGCTGGCCAGTGAGCCACAGGGATCGGTGACTCATGTCCTCAATGCTGGCATTACAAGTGTGCATCACCTAGCCAGGTTTTATATGTGGCTTCTTGGGGGGTTGAAATCAGGTCCTTGTGCTTGTAAGGTAAGCACTTTACTGACGAAGCTGTCTTCACAGCCCTTTGTTCATGTCTTTCAGTGAACATGTGTATTTATTTTGTTTCCATGTCTACCTGCGTATGAAGTTCCTGGGTCCACATGATACATATGTGTTCATATTCAGGAGATACAGCCAGCTTCTTCAAGGACATTGACTCAACATATCCCCTTACTAATTGTGTGAGAATTCTGGATGGCCACATGTTCACCAATACTTGACATTTTCTGTGTATTGCATTTGATCTTTGTTGTGTTTCTAATTCACATTTTTAGTAAAATGAAACTGACCATGTCTTCATATGTATGTTGACCATTTGGATGCACTCTTTGTTGATGTACAGATTTAGTTATTTTGGCCATCCTTGTATTCAGGTATTTGTCTGTGTCTTGTATTAATACATAGTGTTGCTATGAGTACTTGGCAGGTCATATACATTTTTACATGTTTTCCTACTATATGGCATGCTTACATTTTGATCAGCAGAATTTGAAAATTTTAATGACATCAAATTTGCTATTCTCTCCCTTATGAATAGTACATTTTTTCCTTTCAAGATATGCTTTACTGTTTCATTTGCAACACATCTGAAACTGATCTTCAATATAAAACTTGGTGTTGGGGATTCCATCTAAGGTCATGTGCGTACAAAAGACCAACTTTGTCAGGAGTTCCAATGACTAATATATATATATATCTATATATACACACACATATATATATATATACACATATATACATATACACATATATACATACATACATACATACATACATATATATATGTGTGTGTGTATATTTATATAGCATTGTTTATGGTGCTGAGGATGGAACCAAGAACTTTAACACACTAGGAAAACACTTAGGCTGAGCTACACATCAGTTCTCTCGCTCTTTTGTATAGTGCACAGCTGAGTGTAGAAATGACCACACACCATTCTTACTGCACCATGGTACCAACTTTGTTGTAAACTTATTATTGTTGCCAAGGACTCAGCATCCCTTATTTAACATCTCTGTCCTTTCTCTGATAAGCCACCGTTGGTCACTTTCTCCTTATAAATGTCTGGCGTGATAAGTCTTCTGTTTGTAGGTGTAAAGTCTTTTCACTTTGTTTTTTCTTTTCATTGTTGTCTTTGGTTATTCTGGTTGTCAGTTTTTCTTGCAATTTAAAACATTAGATGGGGAGTACTCTAAAAATGTTTCTAAAAATCAAGTGTTGATGTAGCTAGCACTGAATCTTAAAATCAATTGTGGAAAATTGCCAGATTTACATTACCAACTAACACAACCAACAAGTCTAGAATATTCATTGATATTACTTAGGTCTTATTAAACTTCTCTCAATATTAGTAGTTTTCTGTGAAGTATTTTTCTCACTTGCCTTCTGTTCCATCTATGGCATATGATTCTTTTCATACTATGGTAAGTAGTGTGTATTTGAGAACTTTATTTTATCCTATAGGTCTAGTCTCTAGTCTAGATGTTGTAGTCTCAGAAGGTGAGGAAGAGAGACAGAAAGCAATTTGCCCCACAAGGTAAAATCTAAGGCTATGTAGAAAACGGACTGAGTGAGTCAGGTTCTCATGAGGGCACTTGAAATATCGCTACGGAGACAATAGTCTACAAAGACCCAGACTTGATCAGTGCCTGTGTTATTGTGACCGTGCCATTTAATATGGAGTTGGCTTGCTGAACGTAGAGAGAGAAAGAACCCTTTTTAGCACAGCAGTGTAATTGATAACCAGCTCCCATTTCTTTGTTGTTTGGCTGAGTTTTTCTGCTTTTGGTTTTGTTTTCTGCCTGAGTTCTTCCATAATCCATCCATGATGAAGTTTTCACTGCCAGTGAGGTCATTTCAGCTTCAGAGATAACTGCTTTTGACCCGCCACAGAAAGCAAAGCCCTTCTCTGTGTCACACAGATAAACTTGAAGAATCAGAGAGTCCTCATTCTCTCTACATTCCCAGTGTATGAGGAGGCTCTTGGCTCTCATATGACTGCTGAACTGGGGTGGGGGACTGTTATGTAGGGACGCTCCACTCCAGAGGAGTGGGATGGAAGGGTTATGGGGTAAGGGTGGGACGGCGGGGCTGGGAAGGGGGGAAAGAGGACACTGTGATGGAGATGTAACCTGAAGCAACAAATAAATAAATTTATTTATTAAGAAAAAAGGCTATGAAGGTGATGAAAGAAGTTTAGAGACTTAAGAGACTTTAAAACTGATAATTGTATGAAGAGCAGTCATCATCAGGACCCAGGCTCAGAGAAAATATCCTCATCCACCAGGACCCAGGCTCAGAGAAAATATCCTCATCCATCAGGACCCAGGC
>CAJQZJ010033157.1:3605238-3647507 GCA_907164525.1 Lophiomys imhausi
AACCTTAGGTTAATGTGAAATGCTTCTATTCTAGGTACTAAGAAGTTTAGAGACTTTCAGAGACTTTAAAACTGATAATTGTATGAAGACCAGCCATCATGACCCAGGCTCAGAGAAAATATCCTTTGAGAAACCTTAGGTTAATGTGAAATGCTTCTATTCTAGGTACTAAGAAGTTTAGAGACTTTCAGAGACTTTAAAACTGATAATTGTATGAAGACCAGCCATCATCAGGACCCAGGCTCAGAGAAAATATCCTTTGAGAAACCTTAGGTTAATGTGAAATGCTTCTACTATAGGTACTAAGAAGTTTTAGGTGCTAGGTTTCAGAATTAGTGTTTGGGTTTAGGATTTAGGAATCTTATAGACAATTGTTAGGCAATTGTTAAGTATTAATAAATATATGTATGATAAATAAAAATTTACTGTTACCTTAAAAAAAAAAAAGAAGCAGAGAGTCCTCAATCTCTCATTCTCCTTCTTTTCTTCAACAAGTTAATTATTTCTAAGCTGTCAACTAAGAATGGCAGTATGCAGTGGTCAGTTTTGTTGAATATAAACTTCCGGAGATGTTCCTGATTGTTCCTCAGCTGGGTTGTCTGCGCAGATGTGACCTGGCATGGGACAATCAGGATGAATAAGGCGATTTTCTAAAAGAATGCAGATGCAACTAGAGAAATGGCTCAGTGGGTGCTTTCTCATAGCATTGGTCAGGTCTGCCAGCATATACATGTTTGTTTGCATCCTAGCATCTAATTACCCTTCTCCTCATGAAGGATTTATTTGGTCATCTAGGGAACCAGTTCCCTTCATTTGCTCTTATATACCTGGCTTCACCTGGGGCTGGCTCTGGCTCCATGGGTCAGGCAACAAGTGGTTTGATCAGTCAGAGATCTGTGTTCTCTTCATCATGGTTGTTTATGGTGGTGTCCTTGGCCATTTTGTGTTTCTTTAACAGAATATTTGAAAATTGATAACTTATTGTAAAGAAAAAATTGTCTCATGATTCTAAAGACTGAAACGTTTAAAGATGATCAAAATACAAGAATCTGTGAAGAACTTTCTCTCTGTGTCACCCTGTGGTGGAAAGTGAAAAAAGCAGGGAAGGGGAAGGAAGAAAGGAGAGAGAGGGAGAAGAAAGGAGGGACATAGAGATTAGGATTTCTTTCTTTCTTGTTTTTTAATTTGGCCTTTTTTGAGCAACAGGTTTCTGTGATGACAAATTGCAAGTTGACTCCTCCTATTAAAGCATTAATTAATTAATGAGGACAAAGCCCTCAGGAGCCATTTTGTTTTTTAAACAGGGTCTCTCACTATGACATGAGGCTCATTAATTTGGCTACTAAGTGACCAGCAAGCTCCAGGGATCCGCTTGCCCTTGCTTGCTCGGTGCTGAGATTACATGTATGCATGCCTAGATATTTATGTGAGTCCTTGGAATCAAATTGAGGCCCTTATGCTTGCGTAGCAAGAGGGCATTTTATTGACTGAGCTATTTTTTCTCCTATGTCCCAGTGCAGCTAAATGTGATCTTTGACAGGCATCTTTATTAGAGTGGATCTCAGTTTTCTAACCAGAAAAACAAGGCAAATAATGCTTGCCCAACTTGTCAAATGTGAAATCAGAATATTAATGTATTAAATTTCAAATAAAGTTCCATTCAAACTTAATGTATCTCTATTACTATCCTTCACAAAGGGAGGTTATAGAATGATTATAAACATTTCTGAGCTCGTAAGTCTAATAAAAAGTTAAATACATTTGTAGAGCATTGTTAAAATGTTTATTTATATTTAGAATCTAGGTATTAATACACTTTGTCAAAGGCAGATTTAATTTACCAGGTTTTGGTTTACCAAGATTTGTCAAAAACAAACAGAGAAAGGTCTATAAAATTAAAAAAAAATTCCCTAGAGAAATATTTTTCTTTTTAAAAAAAATTTATTAATTCAAGCCACATCTCAGTCACAGCCCCCTCCCTCCACCCCTCCCTGCCCACTCTCCCACCCTCTACCCCCTCTCCCAACTGTCCTATTCCTCCTGTGTATGGTGCCCCCACATATCAGCCCCCCTTCAGTTCATCAGTTATGTATGTGAAGTTTGCCTTCATGTATGGATACTACATGTGTGAAGTATGCATAGAGGCCAGAAGAGGGCAACATATCATATGGAACTGTAGTTAGAGATGGTTGTGAACTGCTGGGTGGATGCTGGGAACCAAACATAGATCCCTTACAAGAGCAGCAAACTCATAAATACTGAGCCATCTGTCCAGTCCCTGATTTTTAAAGTTAAAATACTTTTTATTTATTCTTTGGAAATTTCTAACAGGTAAACACCATATCTTGAAAATATTCTCCCTTATCTTACCCCTTACACTCCTCCTAGGCATCCCCAACATGTCTCCCAGGCTAATAATTTTAATGACATACTAAAGATATGGCATGGGAGTACCTATATGTAATCCTATCACTTGTGATGTTGAGCTAGGAGAATTGCTGTAAGTTCCAGGGTAGCCTAGACTGTCTCAATACCCTCAGACCACCATCTCATCAAATTAATGATCTACCTAGAAGAAAATAATTGAAAAACTAACAATAATTTTAATGGATTCTAGTTTACTCAGTATCTTTCCTTCCCAACTCTTGCTGAATTTAATTATGTTTTGATGTCCATTCTATCCATGGTTCCAGGGAAGACCCGTGTTTCTAAGCTGATAAACACATGACATTCTCATGATGACAGCTATTAGTTCTACGGTGCAGGGTGTTCTCATTGAAGAGGGCTCCTTTAGATTGAAGGGGAGCTTTTCTTTCTCTCCCACCGAATGTGGGGAGAGCAGAAGTAATTCCATCTGTCATTGGCAACCATGAGGATGCACAGAGATAGCAGCTCTCAGGGGAGGCTGGCAGTGAAGAGGGTAGAGGACAGTTGACAGACCAGATGGGGCTTGTCTGCTATTAACTCTCTATGCTTTGTGTTGGCGATTCCTTTCAGTCCACATTTTCCACTGCTTGAAGCCAATGATATTTTTCAGTGACAGCACATATTTTACAGAGCTTTCTGGGAATCCTTGAGATAAAATTACAGCAAAAACTATGTCTTACAGTACTGTGTTCTCATCTTCGTTAATCTGGATTTATACTACTTTCTCTTCCTTTGGGAGACTAGAAGGAACAAGTTATTAATTACTTGGGTTCAGAATCAAGTAAGGATCAATCATCAGTGTATGACCATGCCAGTCTGTTAATGTCATTAAAAACTTAATGCATTTGAGGGCTTCCATGAACAGTCAGGCTGCAAGTTCCAGGAAACAGGCTTGCCAGATTTATGAATTGAGAATAAAGGGTATCTTGCCAAAATTGAATTTTTAGAGTAATAGTTTTTTTTGCATAAGACTTGTTTCTGCTACATGGTGCTTATTGTTTATTTGAAGTCCTATAGATACATTAATTATGAAAGAACTTTTACAAAATTACAAAAACCGGAATGTACATTAAGAGGGGAAAGCTTTTCCCCTTCAACCTTGTAGGTCTAAATGTATTAAATGTTGAAATACACAACATAATTAAGTTAAAAATATTATTTTAAAGAGGCTTACTATAAATTTATAAGATAATTTCTCTGATGAACCTCTTGGGTGTTGAAGCATGGAGACATTCACAATATCTTACATGTTTCACAACACAACCTTCTCCTTTGTACTTGGGTAACTATACCAGAGCTTGGACAATGCTTCCATTGCTTCTCCCCTGACAATTGTGGGTTTGAGCTAAGTTGGTTGTTGTGTGTTGAAACGCTGTCGGGAATTCATGATCAGTTAGCAAGTGCAGAAGGAATGAGCTGGCTGTAAGTGGAGACAGGCAAGAACCAGGGCACAGACAGGAAGTTGGACGGATGCATTCAGGGTATGAGAAGGGTACGTTTTGTGTCACTGCTAAAAATCTGGCTAAAACATTCAGGTGGATGATTGACCTCTTGGGTCATTCATGAAGAATGTGGGTTATTTATATTGCTTTAGTCAGGTTATAGGATAAGAAGAAAGCAATTAAAATTCCCAGTAATTGACCCCTACTCTTTCTCAGAATAACAGATCCCCAGTATATCTCTCCTTGTTGTTGAAGAGTTTTGAAGGCTCTGAAAAGTACAAGACAACATTTAGATTCTTAGAGTGAAGTGTCATACTGTTGACATAGGATGTGCTCAGAGAATGAAAGTGGGATTCAAAGCAAGGTTGACCTCCTGCCTGTAACTCTCATAAGAAGCATGGACAATTGTTAGGGCTGTGCATGTCCATCTTTACCAGGGAGGGCAGAGGGCTCCAGAAACCCCTTGGAAAGCTTGCATTCACTGGGATCCCTTGATCTTTGAAAGCACAGAACTCAGCTGAGTAAGAAGAGGATTGGAGGGCAAATTCTTTACCTGGAGCTGATGGCCTGTGCCTGGCATGGGCAATGCTGCCTGCGTTTCAGGGACCTGAAGGAAGGAGACAGCCAGCCTGTTAGAGTTTCTGTCTCTGCTTGTCCCAGATGGGATTCCAGTCCAAAGCACTGTCCCTATGTGCCATGAAGTGGGAAGGTAAAAAGAAGAATCTTCCTCCTTAGTTTTGGGCTAAGGTTCTTAGCAATAAATCACTGCAGAACTTCCAAACTGCCCATGGAAGACTTGTTTCACATCCTCAAGGTTCCAATACCAGCTTTCTATTGTCTGTGCCACAAAGGCTATGCTGACCCTTGTCCATCTCTCCTGGCCTTTTGCTTCTGAGCCCAAGACTGGAGATCATAAAAGTGCGTGTCCTGTTGAATTCCACAGCGGCTTGTGAACAAATGAAAGAAAGAAGGAGTGAATCCACTGCAGAATAAAATTAATTCCTATTTGTCGTGATTAACTGAAGAGAGAATTTCAACTGTATTCCTGCTAAGTTAAAAAGGAGAAACAAAAAGCCTCGGAGAAAGAACTAAGCTCTTAAATAACAAGTGATTTTCTTTGATGATCTACTGACCCGAAGGTTCATATCCACTGAGTCTGTTCACCTTGAGGTAAAAATTTAATAAATTACTGACATTTATTTTATTTATTTTCTAGATAAATGTGAATGAAGTCTCTGATGATCCCCAGGGAGACTTGGCCACTCAATTTGAATCTTTGCATAGCCTTTCTCCTGCTCCTGGTATACAGCCAACTTGGTTTCTCTAAGATGGATGGCATGTCTGCAGCCCTTAATATAGAATCAAGGAATTTCAAACGGCACAAAATTTCCACAAATGTACTTCTAAAAATAGTTCAGTGGCACAGGCTCATGGAGTTGGGAGGGAATCTCCAAGTTGAGCACTGTGTACGTGTTCGCAATTAATCACAAATGATGGCCACCTTCAGTGAGAGTCTGCTGTCACACTGCTCAGAACCTGGCATCTTTTTATGCATCTGTATCTTTTGCTAAACCCGCAGATAGTCGAGGACTGCATTTGATCTCCCTCATCATTGTGTCCCAGACTTCAGTACAATTTTATTTCCTGGAGCTAAATTTTCTCACAAGGAAAATAAAGATGCAGGGCTGGAGAATCTCCAGGCAAAAGCATGGGGCTTCAGAAGTTGTGTCTCATTTGTAGGTTCGGAATGGGGGAAGGCACATGTTATCTTTCCGACCCTTTGAAGATGTGTATGAATAAATGGAAATTATGGTTGCTGATATTTGGAACAACATTTCCCTTGCTGTTGCAGCCACCTATAGAAGATTGATTGAAATGCAGTAGGTATCTGATAAATATTTATTGTTTGCAAGAAGGCAGTCATTATCAAGCACTTTTAGTTTTGTCCTGTGTGAACTCTTTATATACAAGTTCTCATTTAATCTCGATCGGCATTGTCCCCCACAGATCATGAGACAGGGACTAAGCAAGGCTCAGAAAGCTGCCCATTTCTCCAGTTCATAACTCACAGAAGTGGGGTCAGATTCAGCTCCAGCTAAGTTGGAAGCTTGTTCTCAGTGCAGTGCTGTCATGTCTGTTTGCAGCATTCTACAGAGACTGTACTGAGGGGCGAGAACTAGGAAAGAATAACAATTCTCATTGTATAAGGGTCCCTGATGGAATGTGAAGAGATCTACCTCTTTAAAAACAGTGAACACTCTAAAAGGTCATAAAGCTTTAATCCAGTGGAACACTGTATAGTCTTCCAGATGTTATTACCCTGCAAGGAACAACTTGGATTCTTTCATATATATATTTCTCTGTAAGTAAGGAGGGAGTAAGCAGGCAGCTGCTAACATGTCTTATAGCAAGCTTGCGGCATTGATACCCTCTGCATACCCTTGCAATCTTTCCCCGTGTTATCAGCACATTTGATCAGAACCAGAGCACTGGGGATAGCCTTTTGTTCCTTTTCTGTTTTACAGTGCTGCTGTTATCACATAGTTTATAGTTCCGCTCATATCCACCACACAGCCTGATGTAATTCAGCTGCTACATCACTTCCATTATCTAAAGCCTCTTGAATATTGCCTTGAGCCTTCTACTGATTTGTCCACAATGGGTTTTTAAAAAAATAAAAGAAATTAGTTAGCAAAGCTTTACTTGGTTTAAAAGCCAACAAACTGAAACTCTGATGTCACATGTGTGGCTTACATATATTTGTGTTGTATATCATTGTCCTGGACCCTGAGTTAGCACCACCTATTGGTGTGTGCATGTCAATGTGAATGTACACTTCCACGTGTGTGCAGGCCAGAGGTCTGTGTCTGCTGTCTTCTTTGGTTGCTTTTCATCTTGTTTCTTAAAAAATTATTTAATTTATTTTATGCATATGGATATTTTGCCTGCATGTTTGTCTGTGCACTGTGGGCCTGGAGAAGACACTGGATTCCTTGGAACTGGAGTTAGAGATCATTGTTAGCCACCATATGGCTGGTGGGAAACAAACCCAGTTTGGCTGGTGGAGCAGTCAGTACTCTTAGCTGCTGAGTTCTCTCTCCACCCCCTCCATGGTATGTTTTTGAGACAAGGTCTTTCACTAACTATGAAGCTTATTGGTGGCTAGGTTGGCTGACCAGTGAGCTCAGAGGTATCTTTTGTCTCTGCCTTCTGAGCTCTGGGATTACAGGTACATGACATACACATATTTTCATGTGATTTGTGGGGTTCTGACCTCAAGGGCTTATGCTTGGGCAGCTTCCCAACCCTCACGCATTGTTTGTTAAAGGTACTAAAACCTTCAATTGCTCTGACTCCATGCTTCTGCTGTTGCTGTTCCACATGGCTCTCCAGATTGCTTCTTTGATGATACACTGAAGCTTGTTCCTTTGAAGGCCTACGTTATGTGTGGTTACCTTTACACATATCCTCAGGCTCCTTCTGGCATTTAATCTATGCTATGTCTTGGGAACTTCTATTTTAGGGCTATCAAACCTCTAACATCCAAGCTGATCTTTCTCTTCTTTGTCAATAGCTATCCTCGATAATCTATCATAGCCCCACCACCTTGAATGTGGCTGTTTTATGAGACTCCTCAACTGAACACAGCTCTCTAGGTAGCAACTACCCAAGGATCTGAGAGAGGCAAGGTTTGTTTGGAACACTGAAATAGATCAGCAGCCTCGGTCACCTAGAGGTCCAATATTAACTGTGTGAAGATTTTCATCTCAACAGAATTCCCAGGAAGGGTCTAACGTCATTGTTAAGACAGAATGACAGTGAGACATTACATATAGTTGGCAATATTTTCTCCCTTTGGCATAACAACTAATTGTGTCCCCATTTTCTGTATCTGTATTTTCTTAGGTGCTTTTGTGAGTTTGACAATAGGACAAAATTTAGGCAAACTTTGTCCTCCAAAGCAGATTGGTTGCTAAGGTGTCTGTCTATTGAGTACTATGAAAAATTTTGGATTCTGTAGACCTCATGATGAAATCGATTCTTAGGCAGTAAAAATGCAGCAATCATTTCTTTCTCCTCCTTGTTATGAAGGTTGTCTCAATGATGAGAAGGGCTGAAATTGGAAGAAGATGCAAGAGAAAAGAGAAGCTTCAGACAGATTCCATTAGGAGCAATGATACTGACTGAGTTTCTGGGTATTTCTGGTGTATCATGGGGGAGTGGTCACAGTCTCCCTTTGTAGTTGAGGTCTAGTAGTGAAAAAATAGAATTAACATAATTTCACAAGAAAAAGGAGATCAAGGGCAACTGATGAAATCACCTCACTACACTAGTCTTACAGATTTTCCTTGCCAGATTTGACCATTACTATCTATTCCTGTGGCATGATTATTAAATAATTAACATAATCTCCCTGATATATTAGACTTATTGTTCCTTGTCATCCTTCAGGGGATTAAGGTGATATAGACACTGAATGATGGTCCTGGTGACAGTAACTTATGATGGGGTGATGTTATGCATTCTAAATGTTAATTAACCTGTTCTCAGAAGCTTGCTTGTTGTGCATCAAGTAATGCTGTGTTACCTTGGTTGTCTCTGATTGGTTAAATAAATGCTGAGGCCTGAGATTAGGCAAAGACAGAGGTAGGCAGGACTAAGGTGCTCGGACTTCTGAAGCAGAGAGGTTGATGGGTGGAAGAAGCCTCCAAAAGAAGAGAGAAGCCAGAAGCAGAAATGGGGACACATGATGGAGTAGATGAAAGAAGAGCATTCCATCTGGCCTGGAACATTGGCATAGTATAGAGAAAATCAACCCAGGGGATGTATGTATATTATATGGGGCTTTATTCAGGGATAGAATTATGAGCTAGCTGAGATAGGCCAAGATTGCTCAATTCAGGCCAAGGCTTGTTAAAATCCATAAGGTGTCTATGTGTACTGATTTATAATGGTGGGTTAAGGATTACACTGCCAACCAATTAAATATAATATAAATGCTGGTAAATAGTTTAATTAATTACTTCTACAAACTTCTCTGTGATTCTGCTTCAGTCCTCACCCCTGCCTATCTCTTCTGTCCTGTAGAAAACTTACTGGAGATAAAAGAGCATGCATATATGCATATTTTATGTGGCTTTGCTTTTGCTTTGATATTTGTTCTGGTGTGTTTGTGTGTGTGTGTGTGTGTGTGTGTGTGTGTGTGTAATATTTTAGATTAATGACTGATAAGGAAACCCTACCAACACCTTTAAATACAGAGAACAGTATCATGCCATTTTCTTTCAAGGAATTTTATGTGTGTGTACTTGAGTTTGAGATAAGCATAAGACAGCCAACAAAAGAGTTCAGTGACAGGCTGAGACAGCAAGAGAATGAATGCATTGGAAAATAGTAATTTTGCAAACACATTGTTTAGACACCAAATGCTGTGACTCATGAGATGGAACTATTCTCATGGGGAGGAAAAGTGTTGATTTGTTCATGAGTGTGTCCTTCTTCAGGCATCTGTACCAAAGCACATGCCATAGACAAACAAGCTTATAGAAATAAAGGACAGCCCTTGGCCAGCGTTCAGCTCACACCATTGACCCCTTATTAACTGGATGCCGTAAGACCTCAAGGTGGGAGAGAAATTGGCTCTGAATCGAAGATTGTTGAATATTGTGGTGGGAAAATGTCTTCTTTTCATCAGAGCAGAGAAAGCACTTTTGGCAAATGGAAAAGAGAACTAATCTTGACTGTAAAGATTAGATGCTCATTCAGCTTTCTGGCTGAGCTCTAGCCCCACAAAAGAAAAGGCCTTCTCCTTCACTTACTTCAAAATTAGTTCCTGTGAATGGGAAGAATCTCTTAAGTATTGTCACATCTGCCATAAGGCAGAGTAGAGGAATATCCTGAGTCTATTAAGCCTGGAGATACCAGGAGAGAGAAGGAAGTGTTCTCTTTGGCACTCATAGGGATGCTTCTTCAGTTGTGTCCCTGAGCTGACCAGGCTAGTGTGATGAAGACTTGAGTAAGAACTAATAATTAATCTCTTGCGACACTTCTGTGACAGATCAAATTCAACGAAAGGTGTGTTTTTGGCATTTCACATTGCTTAAAATTGGTATAAATTTGGCATTAGAAAATAGCCCTTTTGATGACAAAGAAGGTCTGTAGTGCTAGTATACACATGCTGTGGTGCTGTCATTAGGCTGCCTTTGTCTGCTTTTTCTTGAGCAATTTAGGTTATTTTTTCTATTGGTAGACCTTGACTATAAAAGATAAATTGTGAGCAGTCCTTATGATATGGTAGAAATATCCTGAAACCTAGTTAACATTATTATTCCTAAATAATATTCAGAGAAAGAATTTAAATTCTTGTTTGTTTAAGTCACTTCCTTTTCCTAGGCCAAATCCTTAGTTGGATTCATAAAGTAATAGTATTCTCGCTTGGCTAGTATTCCTTAAATACTAAACATAATATTATGATATTTTGCACAAATTATCTCGGTCCACCTCTAAAATCAGCTCTTGAAGTAGGTACAATCATTAACGTTTTAGAGACAAGAAACTAAGACTTAAACAAAATTAAGCAGTTATCTCACTGTGGTAAGAGACAGAATTCAAACCCAAGTGGTCTTACTTCTAAATTCGAACTATCACTATTACAATGTTTCAACTAAAGAACTTCTCATCTCCCTTCCAACAATATGAAGCAGCAACCAACAACAATCCACACACACTTTGCAATAATAACTTTAAATATTAATGACCTCATCTCTCCAATAAAAAGGCACAGGTTAGTTGAATGGTTGAAGAAACAAAGTCTATCTTCCTGTTATCTACAAGAAACTTATCTTTAAAGACAGAAACCATCTAAAAGTGAAAGGATAGGAAAAAGTATTCACAGAAAACAATCAGGATATAAACAAGTGTCACATCCTAATATCTGAAAAAACAGACTTTAATAAAAATAACAGACTTCATTATAATCAAAGGAACCATTAACTGAGAAGACATTACTATCCTAAACGTGTATTCACCAAACTCTGGTGCACCTGATTTCATAGAGAGTGTACTACTGGAATTTAAGACACAAACTAACTCTATCTCAGCAATGATGGGCAACTTCAACACCCTGAGTTCTGCAACAGAGAGTTTATATGTACAAAAACTAAACAGAGAAATAGTAGAATAGAAGGACACCATACATCAAATGGATCTTCCAACAATAAATGCCATGGGATCTGATACATTTTTCAGTTCAGTACTGATAGCAGCTACCTTCAGAGGCATATTTTCAGGGGGAAGGTTTCATTTGACATAAAACAAATTGTTCTCAGCTGGATGTGGTAGTGCACACCTTTAATCCCAGCACTCTCGAGGCAGGCAGATCTTTGTGAGTTCAAGGCCAACCTAGTCTACAGAGTGAGTTCTAGGATAGCCAGGGCTACACAGAGAAACCCTGTCTCAAAAAACAAAAAACAAAAAATTCTCATATTTAGGTATAGTTTTGTATATTCTAAGAAATAATACCATCCTTTTGATATGCAATAATATTTTAGATGTGTTTCCAAGTCAAAAAGCCATTTGCAATGGAATTTCTATTATGTTTGTGTTGATCTGTTAGGGAGGAAGCAGGCAGGGTAACTGTTGCCATTTTAACTTTTTTCTTTGTATTGTTTTTATTTTAATTTTGCAAATTTCACATCATCCATGCTGTTCCTCTCATTTCTCACCTCCCCTCAGACTCACCATCCACCCTTGAAACCTCTCCCAACATAAAAAGAAGTATCATGTGGAAGCTGGGGTGTGTCTCAGTGTGTTCCGCAAACATTCCCTTTTGCCCACACTTTTTTTGTTTGCAAATGTTCATTATAATGACTCTGTGGTCTGGTATGAGCCCTCTATCTTTTGGTACTTTATCAATACTGGAACTTCACTGGGACTCCTCTCAGATATCTTGTTGTCTGATGTCATGGAGATGCTGTAGGTTTGGGTTTGTGGAACTGGTCTCTTCATGCACTCCAGCAGTTCATCCATGGGGTATATGTTGGGGTGGGCCAACTCAAAGCTCTGGTTCTGGGCCTACAACCCCCACATCCAAAGCCAGTTCTACCCAGGTAAATTGCAGGGCCTCCTCTCCTGGGTGTTGCAGCAGGTTCATGACCCCACCAGGGCCAATTCTCCCACCTACTACCTGTGGCAAGCACATCAGAGAGTGAAAGGGATCTCTCCCTTGCCAACACCACTGAAAAGTAGACAAAAAGCAGGGCTGGCTCTCCTACACTCACACCCTTGGGGCCGGCTCACCCACAACCCCCACATCCTGGGCCAGCTGTACTGTCCTGTCCAGGTGAGGTGCAGGGCCTGCTTGCCCAAATGCTGCATCATATGAGGAACAGGAACAGCTTTCCTGCTCTTATGACCCCATTAGGGCCAGATATCCTGTCTACCACTGGTGGTGAAGGCAAAAGGGAGTAGAGGGGATCTCTCCATCAACAACACCACTGAAAAACAGAAAAAAAGGTAGTGCTGGATCTCCCACACTTACACCCTTGGGGCTGGCTCACCCATAAACCCCATATTCAGGGCCAGCTCTACTGTGCTGCCCAGGTGAGGGGCAGGGCCTGCATTCCCGAGTGCTGCAGCATGTCAGAGGCAGGGACAGTTCTCCTGCTCTTGTAACTCCACCAGGGTCAGATCTCCTATCCTCCATTGGAACTTAGAGAATTAAAACATTTAGGCAGGCTTACTTGCTTACTAAATATTTCATTTAAGACAAAAATATTGATTTCCCTAATATATAGTATTGTATACTGACATTGTACCAGTAGGATAATCTATATGTCTTCATTGATCATGCCTGAAGCAGAGGTAAGAACTTGAAGAAAGTCTTTGCCATGACTGCTTAGTGAGGACCAGAATGATCTCTCATGTTTCCGAAATGCATTTGAAAACTCCTGTTTATCTGCTATGGGACAGAGCACTTTGGAGGTTGACACATAGTGGCCAGATGGATGGGGGCTGCCTGAGAGGTGCAGCTCCTGAGGATGTGCAAAAGAAAAAGACAATATTAATGCATGGAGTCTTTGCTGATTCTCCCCAACAGAAGCTCTGCTCACTATTCAACAGTGTCCTTGCAGGGGAGCATGGGTAGGCGTGACAGGGTCTACAGCCAGCTTGGCCATCTCTTCTCAGTCACAAGGAGAAACAAGGTTGCTGAGTTTCAGAACAGCTGATTCTCCACAGCAGGTCTGAGGGATGGGTTTGCTGACTCCAAAGCAGGCCATTTTTATGTTGCTACATACTTCGTGCTTTTCCTCCCACCAGGAGGGGCTGGAGGCAAACCATGCCTTCCCACCAGGCTCTCATTCTGTGGCCTTGGAGATGGACACTTGTTCTCCCTGGACTCTTTCCGAGTGCTCCAGGGTTGGTGGATGTTATTCTGGATGTACCTTCACCTGGCAAGTGTTCCTTTCATCCATCAAAGAATTTAGGGTGCATGGAACACCCTGAGGATCTGCTCTAACCGAATCTCTGGTAGTATTTGCCAGGGTTCACATTGTAGCTTGACGGAACAGATTAGTGGGGGTGAGACACTCTAGATCTGATAGTACCCGAAGGGGCAGTGATAAATGTTCCCGTTATCCTGAGGTCATCTCAACCTCCAGCCCTACCCCATGTGTCCTGGAAGCCTCGGAGATAGACGGTCTGATTTATTCTTGGCCATAACCACGAGTTCCTTGTGTAGATGCAGCTGGTGAATGTAATTTGGCCCTGAGCACTGACAGCTTTGATCTCCACCATTATTCTTCTCTTCCCTGGGCCCACGGGGCAACTCTCTGTTGACTAAATTTAGGCCAGAGGCAGGGACCAGGTGGCATGTCCCTTTCAGGGTTTGAAAACCTTGTCTTGTCTTTGACAAAGTGTTTGTTTGCCAGAGTCTTAGATATTGAAATTATTGCCAGTTTACTCTCACTGGCTTGGCCTGGAAAGGAAGGCTAGCCTCACTCATCCAAAGCTTTCAGCAACTCTGGTTGGCAGTTCTGGTTACATTTTTCCTTAAATACAGTTGTTAGTGACATCTTATTAAATAGTGATGGCTATGTATATGAGTCCCTTATTTTGATGTAATACTTCATACTTTCCAAAACACTGTCATATTTTCATATTTGATTCTCAAATGTTTTATTTAAATATATAGACTTGTTAAATATTCTATTCTTGCCCCCAAAGCCAAAAACACTGCATATGCATATCAATGCCTCAAAATTGTTAAGTTTTTATCACTCTTTGCCTTTTCAATTTTCCTCTCATCTATTCAACCTCTGTGTTGGCTGTTTTCTTATGAATTATGCACTATCAAGTACCCACATGATTTAAGTATCTTAATAATTTAAATTTATGTGAAACAAGTCAAAAATAAATGTAGAGGAATCCCAGCGTTGAAAAGGACTAGGTGCAGTTAGAATACCAGTTTCTTTTTGGAAAGAATGGTTGTGCTGTACTTGGCAAAGAAGAAAAGACCACAACCTAGGAAACAAGATAAACTGTTAAGAATAACTGAATTTTCTTAAAGATATAGGGAAATAAAAGAATCAGTACTACACTAGAAACACAACTGCTGCTGGGACATGTGAAAATATTTCTGGTGCTATTAAAGTGGTTATTCAGTTCTTGGGTATTAAAAAAAATAACAAGTCAACCATCTACTTTTGAAATGTGTAATGGTAGAGGTTTTTTCTCACTGCATCCTTAGGGGAGTAATCTTCCAGAACCATATAAAAAACTATAGGTCAGGAATCTGTTGGACATGTTTCTCCACAAAGAAAAAAAAAACATTGTAAGGATGAAGAAGAGATTTAATAGGCTTAAATAAGTTTGAAGTCTTAGCTCCAAGGCTACAAATGTTTGCTAACTCCCTAGCTAGCATTCATAATGAGGTGCCTAGATATAGGGTTTAAGGGGAAATCAAAGCGAGGAGGATATAAACCTGTTAAAAAGGATAGACAACCACAACTAATAAAATAATGTGGTGAGTATGACTAGCAGAATTGGAAAATCTTCCACTTTTTAAGAAGGCATGATCAGTATGTTCTCTGATTGGAGGACTTCACTTGCTACTTGCTCCCCACCTGTGGTGGTTATAGAGTTGTGGTGGACATTTCATGGATAACATATGAATGGGAGGATGCTTTGCTCTTTGCTTGAGTGTAGACTCACATGTAGTGAAATCTAAAACCCCAAGCTCCAAATGGAGTGTCTATTATTCTTCCTTCCTTGGAGACCTCTGAAGCTCTCTTGGGGATAAGTGTTCTTCAAGTACTGAGTTAGGGACTGTTGTTTTGTAACTATGCCGGGAATTAGGATATCTTTGATTTTATTATGTAGATATAATATGAGTTTATGAAAAATTAAGATTAAGTAAATTCAACCTCAGAGCTTCTTGTAAAGGTTTCTTTCCAATGGAAAACGGCTCAGTTTTCATTCACTGAAGGAATTTCAACTATACAGAGACGCTTCTAAATGAGATTTCTTGCAAAGACCAGAAATTGAGCTATGAAATCTTTGGCCTTTGGAGTTGCTAGGGTTTAATGTACAAAAAATTAACATTTTCTGTAGATCTAAAAATGGACAGATGTCATATTTATTTTTTGCCTTGATGCTTCTCCTTACAATTCTGTAAGAAGTTTGAGGAAATATATTTACAAATGTATGTGTGCTTAATTTGGGATAAGTATTAGAATAAAAAGAGCATTTTGCCTTAGGACCTTGGATTACATCACCTTAGCCTTGGATTACATTTAATTAATATATTAGCTAACTTTTCCTATATTAATGCTGTATAAAGAACTACCCTAAATCTCTATGAATTCTGACAATATAGAATTATGTTATAAATAAATTTACTCAAGGCCTGTTGGTCATCTAGGGTATTTCCATTTGAAACTTCTAGATAGCTAGTAGGCTTTGCTTCACGTGGGATTTGGGTCTGCCATGTGCATTTCTATATTGTTCCTGAACGAAGCACTTGCCATATTCTCATGATCTATATCAGGTGCGTAAGAGAAAGCAATCAAAGCTGCTGCTTCCAAAGGCTCTATGCAACTAGATGTTCTCATTGCACTCATATTCCACTGGCCAAACCCAACATCAATGGAACAGGGAAATACATTCTATTGTTCTTTTTCCCTGCCAGGGCTTGGTAAAAGAGGATTGGACAACAGAAAGAGTAATTAATCCACTACAAACAACATGCTTTCCTTTTTACTGTGTCTTTCATTTCACCTTTTATTAGTTTAATAGTATTGGACCAAAAAAAGTCTTCCCTCAAAGGTTGCTTTCATAACTCTCCCCAATTCAGTCTCAATGACCATTTTCTTTTGTTTTTAATATTTATTTATTACTTCAGGTTACATCTCCATCACAGTGCCTTCTTTCCACCCCTCCCAGTCCCACCCTCCCACCTTCTACCCCCCATCCCTTCCATCCCACTCCTCTGGAGTGGAGTGTCCCTACATAACAGTCCCCTGCCCAAGTTCAGCAGTCATATGAGGGCCAAGAGCCTCCTCAAATACTGGGGGCCTAAAGGCAGCACCACTAGGGTGTCTCATTGACAGGTAACAAGGTTTATGTTCCTGTTCCTTTTGGTGCATTGGTTGTAGTATAGTTATCCTGTACTATATGGCTAAATCTGATATAAGTGAATAGATGCCATGTTCATCCTTCTGAGTCTGGGTGAGCGCACTCAGGATGAGCTTCTCTAGTTCCATCCATTTGGCTGCAAATTGCATGATTTCGTTGTTTCTGATGGCTGAGTAGTATTCCATTGTGCAGATGTACCACAGTTTTTTAATCCATTCCTTGGTTGAGGGACATTTGGGTTGTTTCCAGTTTCTAGCTATTACAAACAAGGCTTCTATGAACATAGATGAGGAAACATCCTTGTTATCTGGTAGGAATCATTTGGATGTATACTCAGAAGTGATATGTCTGGGTCCTGAGGCAGAGCTATTCAAGTTTTCTAAGATATCACCAGACTGATTTCCATAGTGGTTGTACAAGTTTGCACTCCCACCAGCACTGGAGGAGTGTTCTGCGTTCTCCAAACCTTACCAGCATTTGCTGTCATTTGAGCTTTTGATCTTAGCCATTGTGACAGGTGTGAAATGGAAACTCAGAGTCATCTTGAGTTATATTTCTCTGATGATTAGGATGCTGAATATTTCTTCAAGTGTCTCTCAGCCATTAGGGATTCCTCCTTTTTGTTTTCTTTGTTTAGTCCTGTTCCCATTTTTGATTAGATTATTTGGTTTCTTGGCATTTAATTTCTTGAGTTCTTTGTAAATTTTGGATATTAGCCCTCTGTCAGATGTGGGGTTGGTGAAGATTTTTTTTCCCAATCTGTAGGTTGCCATTTTGTTCTAATGACAGTGTTTTTTGCCTTACAGAAGCTTTTCAGTTTCATCAGGTCCCATTAATTGATTGTTGGTCTTAGAGCCTGAGCTGTTGGTGTTCTGTTGAGGAAGTTGTCACATGTGCCAATGAGTTTGAGACTTTTCCCCATTTTCTCTTCTAATATATTTAGTGTGTCAGGCCTTATGTTAAGGTCTTTGATCCATGTGGACTTAAGTTTTCATCAAGGTGATAAGTATGGGTATAATTTCATTCTTTTACATGTCGACATCCAGTTGGACTAGCACCATTTGTTGAAGATGCTGTCTTTTTTTACATTGTAAGGTTTTGTCTTCTTAGTAAAAAAATTAAGAGACCATAGGTGTGTGGATTCATTTCTGGGACTTCAATTCGATTCCATTGATCCACTGGTCTGTTTCTATACCAGTACCATGCTGTTTTTATTATTATTGCTCTGTGGTACACCTTGAATTCTGGGATGGTGATACCTCTAGATGTTTTTTTATTTTACAGGATTGATTCAGGTATTATGAGTTTTTTGTTATTCCATATGAAGCTGAGAATTATTTTTTTCCAGATCTATAAAGAATTGTGGTGGTATTTTGATAGGAATTGCATTGAATCTGTATATTGCTTTTGGCAGGATGGCCATTTTTATTATGTTGATCCTACCTATTCATGAGCATGTGAGATATTTCCATCTTCTGATGACCTCTTCAATTTCTTATTTCAAAGACTTGAGGTCCTTTTTGTACAGATCTTTCACTTGGTTGGTTAGAGTTATCCCCAGGTATTTTCTATTGTTTGTGGCTATTGTGAAGGATGTTGTTTCCCTAATTTCTTTCTAAGCCCATTTATTTGTTATATAAGAAGGGCTTCTGATTTTTTAAAATTTTTTTTTATTTCTTCAATTTACATCTCAATCGTAATCCCCTCCTTACTCCCCTCTCCAGTCCTACCCTCTCACCCTCTTCCCCCTCATCCCACCCCTCCCCTTTCTTTTTTTGTTTTGTGTTTTTAGTTTAAGGTATATTTTTCCTCCCCCAACAGCTCCCCCTTTCAGTCCAACAAATGGATCTTTCTCTTATAAGAATAAATACAATATAAAACAACAGAAATAATTAGGTCACAATTATGAGAGTTATATGGCTTAGCATATATTCCCACTGTCCAGTCCATATTTGTCACCTGACTTTAACATTCTTCTATCTAACCATCTCCATGAGTTTAAAATTTTATATCCAACTCAGCTTTCATCCTAACTTGCATCACAATTTTCAAAACATCTTCTTAGATCCAGAACACCCTCTTAATTCCTAAACAACTCAAAATTTAACTATGAGACTCTAGCTATCTAGTCTTCAACCACCTCAGAGACTTGAGAGTGATAAATATATATGGTTATACAGGAAATGCAGGGCCAACAGTTTCCACAACTAAGAAATGACATACCAGTGGCTGCCTGGACAGTTCCCATTTTCTCTCCATACATTACAGCATCAAGCTTCAGCTGTTTGGCCCTGTTTTCCTGATACACATTGATTGTAAAGCAGGAATTATGAAGGACTTGCTTACCCTGTCTTGGCAGAGCTAGGCTGTTGACTTACCTGCTTCCAAGTTTTGTCTTGTTTGGACAGCATTCTTTCTACAGTTGAAGCAAGGGATTTTTCTTGCCAAGAGATAGGCTTGTCAGTAATTCAACCATCTCCAATTGGAGATTCTTTGATGCTCATCTTCTACTTGGAGTAGAATAGGGGGTGCTGTCAGGAGCTGACATGTCTCAATATCAAAAAAAAAATCTTAAGAAAATATCTTTGCATGCCATCTTCTGCAGATTTCTTGAGGTTTTTGAAGACCATCTATCTATCTCTTATATTTGGACAAGCAACTGTTGCTTATCTTTTAGCAACCTGATTTCTGATTAGCTTAGAAAATAACTGTGATAGACTATCATAGTACCTAACAAATTGACATATTTAAATGACTATTAGTTTGCATTTCTTAATTTTCCTAAACAGTTTATGACAGTTGGTAGCAAAAAGCCAAAACTTCACATTTCATTTTTAAGCATTACCTAGGTACAATACTTTAAAAAGAGTTAACCTTAATTTTGTATCAATATGCAAAATCAATACCAATGTGGCCAAATATAATCTTAATTTTGTATCATTATACAAAGATCAATACTGATGTAGCCCAATACAATTTAAGTTTTTCATCAATATACAAAGACCAATACCAATTTAATCAAATATAATCTTAATTTTGTATCAATATGCAAAGGTATAAGGGCATATTCAATAATCTGTCCTGTTTTCTTTATCACTCCTATATTATGTCTATGTCCCATTTTTGTCAAGTCTGTTCACCCTTTACATAGGAGAGAGAGAAGGATACAGAAAAGAAAAGGAGAAGTCCCTGGGTCTAACCTCCAAAACCTATTTAACAAGACCATTTAACAGCTTGTAATCTCTCCCCCTAAAATAATAAGATTATCTATAAATCATCAAATGACCAAAGGGGGAAAATACCCACCCCAACTTCTGGAGATGGGATTTCCTTCCTGTTATTTTGGGACGTAGTAAACCTGTTTGGGGCCCAAATAAGAATGGAAAAATGTTTAAAAATGTTAATAGAATCATTTGATGTTCAGTCCTTTTGTGCTCAGCCATTTAAATGTCCTAAGAAGTTTGTAGACAGAAGCTGAACTTCAGGCCTTTACTGAAGTTCTGGCTGGAGCAGTCTGTGGAGCTGAACAATCTTAGGGATTTTGTGTTGTTGTGGTTGTAGACTTTTGAGGAAACAACTATTGAGGAAGTCTGCAAGGCTGGATTGTCTGGGCTACTTGTTTTCTTTGGTGTCTGATCTGTTTTCTTCTGAGGTTTCAGTTGTCCAGTTGTCCTTAGATTCCTTAGATGGATGCTTTAAATCTCCTGGAGAGATAAGAACAGAGCCCTGCCCTAATCCTAACTCTGGGACTTTATCTATTTTTTTTGGGGGGGGGTCAGGTAATATTTTTCCTGGAGCAAATTTTGTTTTTTGACAATATAAAAAGTATTATCTTTCAATTGAGATTAAAAAAGAAATTATTTTGATATTTTCAAACTAAACAAACCTTTAAGTGTATATATTTTGAGATCTCCAAGGTAATTTGCTTTGCATTTCAGCATACCTTTTGTGAGTACCTTTAAAACTTAAATCCTTCCAAATCCTATGTGCCTGTCTCTGCATTCTAAGTATTGGGATCAAAGACATGTGGTTCCCAACTGATGGGATTAAAGATGTGCTCCACCACCCCTCAATTGAAGTTTTTCTCTATTTAGAGCTTGCTTTGTGTCAGGCTGGCCTTGAACTCTGAGATCTGCAGGTTTCTGTCTCCAGTGTGTTGGGATTAAGGGTGTTTCCTTCTCAAATGATGGGATTAATGGTGTGTACCATAACCACCCTGTTCCTTGTAACTCTAGAATTTATAAAACAACTAACTCTATAGTGATCCTCCTCTCTCTGCTGAAGTTAAAGGCATGGGCTAACACCACACATTTCATATATTTTACCTTAGCTCCAAATTTTTTCAACTCTTGGAGGTTTAGAAAACCAGGTTGAACTGCAGTAACCTTTAATTTATTTACAGTATTTTAAACCTCTTACCTGCTTTTTAATGCCAAACCATGAAAATATCCTTTATATCTACACAAAAAAGCCTTTTAAGGTGCTATGAAGTTTGTGTAATCTATGTGGCCACCTGCAGTCTCACATTCTAATCTGAAATTAAGGCTATTTTCCTTTTATGCCAGTAAGGCAAGTATACCTTTGGTAAATTATAGTTTGAACATTTTATATTGCATTTTTATTATATTTTTAAGCTTATTAACTCTTTTCTTACAAAAGGAATATTTTGTTTTCTCAAGTTACTTCTAGAACATAGTCTCCTCTCTCCTTGCCTTCAAGCCCATCCCTCCTTCCCTCCCTCCCTTATTGTTCCTCTACTTGGTAGTCTCGTTCTCCTCAGATGAGGTGGGCCCTCACATAGCATACTCGCTCAGATCTTCAGTCTTGTGAGGGCCAAGTTCTTCCACTTGTACTGGGGCTTGACATGGCACACCATCTAGGGTAAGGTGTTCCACTAACCTGCAACAGATTCCATGACTCACTGGGAGGCGAAATTTTTCCTAGGATAGATATTCTAGATTCCAATCTATTTGGGTTATGGGTTGTAGGATAGTTATCCTGTGATGTATGGTTAATATCCATTTATAAGAGAGTACATACCATATTTATCTTTCTGGGACTGAGTCAGCTCACTTAGGATGAACCTTTCTAGCTCCATCCATTTGGTTTCAAATTACATGATTTCCTCTTTTCTGATAGATGTATAGTATTCCATTGTATAAATATACCACAGTTTTTTTTATCCATTCTTCAATTGAAGGACATCTGGGTTGCTTGAAGTTTCTGGCTATTACAAATAAAGCTGCTATGAACATTGTTGAGGCAATTTCCTTGTGGTTTCATTTAGAATCTTTTGGATATATGCCCAAGAGGGGTATGGCTGGGTCTTGAGTTAGAATTATATCCAATTTTCTAAGATATCTCCAGATTGATTTCCAAAGTGGTTGCACAAGTTTTCACTCCCACCAATGTTCCTCTTTCTCCATATCCTCACCAGCATGTGCTATCATTTGAGTTTTTGATCTTAGCCATTCTGACAGGTGTGAGATGGAATCTCAGTGTTGTTTTAAGTTGCATTTCCTTGATGACCAAAGATGTTGAACATTTCTTCAGGTGCCTCTTGGCCTTTAAGGATTCCTCTTCTGTGAATTCTCGGTTTAGCTCTGTACCCCATTTATTGATGGGGTTATTTGATTTTTCGGTGTTTAATTTCTTCAGTTCTTTATATATTTTGGATATTAGCCCTCTGTCAGATGATGTGTTTGTTAAGATCCATTCCCAGTCTATAGGCTGCCGTTTTATTCTAAGGACAGTGTCCTTTGCCTTACAGAAGCTTTTTGACTTCATAAGATGCCATTTATTGATTGTTTGTTTTAGCACCTGAACTATTGGTTCAGGAAGTTGCTACCAGTGCCAATGAGTTCCAGGCTTTTCCCCACTTTCTCTTCTATTAATGTTAGTGTGTCTGGATTTATGTTTAGGTCTTTGATCCACTTAGACTTAAGTTTTGTACAGGGTGATAAGTACATATCTATTTGCATTCTTCTACATGTTGACATCCAGTTAGACCAGCACCATTTATTGAAGATGTTTTCCTTTTTCCATTGTATGGTTTTGGCTTCTTTGTCAAAAATTAAGTGACCATAATTATGTGGGTTTATTTCTGGGTCTTCAATTATATTCCATTGGTCAACTGTTTTGTTTCTATACCAGTACCATGCTGTTTTTATTACTTTTGCCCTGTAGTACAGCTTGAAATCCGGGATGGTGATACCTCCAGATGTTCTGTTATTGTTCATGATTGTTTTAGCTATTCTGGGTCTTTTGTTATTCCATATGAAGTTGAGAATTGCTTTTTGCAGATCTGTAAAGAACTGAGTTGGTATTTGGATAAGAATCACATTGAATCTGTTTATTGCTTTTGGTAAGATGGCCATTCTTATTATGTTGATCCTACCTATCCATGAGTAAGGGAGATCTTTCCATCTTCTGATATCTTTTCAATTTCTTTCTTCAGGGACTTGAAGTTCTTATCATACAGGTCTTTTAACTGCTTGTTTAGAGTTACCCCCAGGTACTTTATATTATTTGTGGCTACTGTGAAGGGTGTTGATTCTCTTATTACTTTCTCAGCCCATTTATCTTTTGTGTAAAGAAGGGCTTCTGATTTTTTTTGAATTGATTTTGTATCCAGCCATCTTGCTGAAGGAGTTTATCAGCTGTAGGAGTTCTCTGGTGGAATTTTTGTGGTCACTTATGTATACTATCATATCATCTGCAAATAGGGATACTTTGACTTCTTCCTTTCCAATTTGTATCCCCTTGATCTCCTTTAGTTGTCTTATTGATCTAGTTAAAAGTTCAAGTAATATGTTGAAGAGATACGGAGAGAGTGGGCAGCCTTGCTTGTCCCTTATTTTAGAGGAAATGCTTGAAGTTTCTCTCCATTTAGTTTGACGTTGGCTATTGGCTTGTTGTAAATTGCCTTTATTATGTTTAAGTATGTTCCTTGTATGCATGATCTCTCCAAGACTTTTAACATGAAGGGGTGCTGTATTTTGTCAAAAGCTTTTTCAGCATCCAATGAGATGATCATGTGGTTCTTTTCTTTCAGCTTGTCTATGTGGTGGATTACATTGATGGATTTTCTAATGTTGAACCACCCTTGCATCCCTGGGATGAAGCCTACTTGATCATGGTGTATGATACTTTTGATGTGATCTTGGATCTGGTCTGCAAGTATTTATTAAGTATTTTTGCATCCATGTTCATAAGGGAAATTGGTCTGAAATTTTCTTTTTCCTTTGGGTCTTTGTGAGGTTTAGGTATCAGGGTGTCTGTGGCCTCATAGAATGTGTTTGGCAGTATTCCTTCTGTTTCTATGTTGTGGAAGAGTTTGAAGAATATTAGTGTTAGCTCTTCTTTGAATGTCTGGTAGAATTCTGTGCTGAAACCATCTGACACTGGTCTTTTTTTGGTTGGAAGACTTCTGATGACTTCAATTTCCTTAAGGGTTATAGGACTGTTTAATTTGTTTACCTCTTTTTGATTTAACGTTGGTAGGTGGAATCTATGAAGAAAATTGTCCATTTCATTTAGATTTTCTAATTTTGTGGAGTACAAGTTTTTGAAGTAGTTTTTGAACCTAATGACTCTTTGGATTTCCTCAATGTCTGTTGTTATTTTCCCCTTTTCATTTTTAATTTTGTTGATTTGGGTATTTTCCCTCTGCCTTTTAGTTAGTTTAGCTAAGGGCTTATCTATTTTGTTGATTTTCTCAAAGAACCAACTCTTGGTTTTGTCGATTCTTTGTATTGTTCTTTTTGTTTCTAAGTTGTTGTTTTCAGCCCCGAGTTTGATAATTTCCTGCCATCTGTTCCTCTTGGGAGTGTTTGCTTCTTTTTGTTCTAGCTCTTTCAGGTGTTCTTTCAGGTGGCTAGTATGGGAACTCTCCAGTTTCTTTTTGTAGGCACTTAGTGCTATAAACTTTCCTTTTAGTACTGCTTTCAATGTATCCCATAAGTTTGGGTATGTTGTGCCTTCATTTTCATTGAGTTCTAAGAAGACTTTAATTTCTTTCTTTATTTCTTCCCTGACCCAGAGGTCATTGAGTAGAGAGTTGTTCAGTTTCCAAGTTTTTGCAGGCTCTCTGTTGTTTTTGTTATTGTTGAAGTCTAGCTTTATTCCATGATGGTCTGATAAGTTACAAGGGGTAATTTCAATTTTTCTGTATCTGTTGAGGCTTGCTTTGTGACTGACTATATGGTTGATTTTGGAGAAGGTTCCATGAGGTGCCGAGAAGAAAGCATATTCTTTTGTTTTGATGTGAAGTGTTCTGTAGATAGCAATTAGGACCATTTCACTCTTGACGTCTGTGAGGTTCATTATTTCTCTAGTTTCTGCATCATTGATCTGTCCAGTGGTGAGAGTGGTGTGTTGAAGTCTCCCACTATTAATGTGTGAGGTTCAATGTGGGATTTGAGCTTCAGTAGTGTTTCTTTAATGAATGTGGGTGGTCTTACATTTGGGGCATAGATGTTCAGTATTGAGATTTCATCTTGGTGGATTTTTCCTTTGATGAGTATGTAGTGTCCTTCCCCATCTCTTTTGATTAATGTTGGTTGAAAGTCCAATTTATTGCATACTAGAATGGCCACTCCAGCTTGTTTCTTGGGTCCATTTGCTTGGTATATCTTTTTCCAACCCTTTACTTGGAGATAATGCCTATCTTTTTTGCTGAGGTGTGTTTCTTGTAAGCAGCAGAATGTGGGATTCTGTTTCCACATCCATTCTGCTATCCTGTGTCTTTTTATTGGGGAATTGAGTCCATTGATGTTGAGAGATATTAAGGACCAGTGATTGTTACTTCCTGCCATCTTGATGTTCATGGAAATAGTGTGTGAGTGAGCTTCTCTTCTTTTGGTTTTGCTCCAGGAATGCTATTTTCTTCCTGTGCTTTTTTGTGTGTAGTTAACCTCTTCGGGTTGGAGTTTTTTTTTCCAACATGTTCTGTAGAGCTGGATTTGTGCACAGATATTGTTTGAATTTAGCTTTGTCATGGAATATCTTGTTTTCTCCATCTATGTTGATTGACAGTTTTGCAGGGAATAGTAGTCTGGCCAGGAATTTGTGGTTTTTTAGGGTCTGCAAGAAGTCTGTCCAGGCCCTTCTGGCTTTTAGCATCTCTGAAGAAAAGTCAGGTGTGATTCTGATAGGTTTGCCATTATATGTTCCTTTTCCCCAGCAGCTTTTAATATTCTTTCTTTGTTCTGTACATTTAGTGTTTTGATTATTATGTGGCGGGAAGATTTTCTTTTCTGGTCTAATCTATTTGGAGTTCTGTAAGCTTCTTGTACAGTTATAGGCATCTCTTTTTTTAGATTTTGGAAATTCTCTTCAACGATTTTGTTGAAGATATTTTCTGGTCCATGGAGCTGGGACTCTTCTCTTTCTTCTACTCCTATTATTCTGAGATTTCATCTGTTCATTGTGTCCTTGATTTCCTAAAGGTTTTGTTTCAGGACTTTTTTAGATTTGACATTTTCTTTGACAGATACATCAATTTCTTCAATTTTATCCTCTGTGCCTGAAATTCTTTCTTCCATCTCTTGTATTCTGTTGGTGGTGCTAGTGTCTGTAGTTCCTATTCTTTTCTTAAGGTTTTCCAGTTCTATGGATGTCTTGGATTGGATTTTCTCCATTGCTTCAACTTCCCTTTTCAGGTCTTCCATTCCTTTAAGTGCTTTATTCATTTCCATCACCTCCTTTGCAGTACTTTGTTGTTGCTCTCTGAGGTATTTGATTTCCTCCCTTAGGCCTTCTATTATTAATATAAGTGTAGGATTAAGGTAATTTTCCTTTGTTTCAATCATGTTCGGATATCCAGAGTTGTCTGTAGTATTATTGTTAGTTTCTGGAGACATCATATTGCTTTGGGGTTTTTTTTTTTTTTTTTTACCATGTTATTGTGCTGATCTTTTGTCATCTGATTCACCCTGGTGTTGTCTATTTGTTTCTTTTGTCATTTGACCTTGGTGCTCAGGGGTTGGCTGATCCTGAGATCTTGGTGTCTACCTCCAGATGGTGGGCAGGTTCCTGTAATAGTCTGGCTCTGGGAGAGGAGAGTGACTGCCGCTCTCCTCATCTGGTTGTGACCCAATTGGACCAATATACAGGGGATTGGAGTGGGGAGGGGGTTATCCTTTGAGGACCTGGGAGCTGGTAGGTCTCCTCAGAAAGGCAGGTAGAGTTGTGAAAGGGCCTCTGTTCTCCCCTCACTGACACAGTTGTTCTGCTTCAGCAGCTAGACTGAACCTGCAGGCAGGGAGCTCCACCCAAGAGGGGTTCCAGCCTCAGTGTGCCTGTTGCTGACGGCCTGAAATGTGGGGTGCTAGGGTGAGTGACCTGCCCCAATATTTGGGGAGAACACACAATCACCGGCTCTGTTTGCAGTCAGTCTTGGCTCCTAATTGCTTTGCTGTGACTTGGTTAGGTCTCTGCCTCTCAGCTACAGTGCACACTCTTCCACCATGTTAGAAACTTTGGTTGGGGGGGGGTTGCCGATATTACTTACGTTTGCTCTTGTTGTCTGGCTGTTTTGCCTTTTGGGTGTACAGGTCCTTGTGCAGGAAGGATATCAGGCAGACAGGCGGGGCCACTGATCTGTGGCTGGAGCTGTGGGCTGAATCTGCTTGTGGGCTAGATCTGCTCTAGCCAGTGCTCCTCTCCAGATGGGTGACCGAGCTCGCTTCTGATTTTTTTGAATTAATTTTGTATCCAGCCACCTGCTGAAGGTGTTTATCAGCTGTAAGAGTTCTCTGGTGGAATTTTTGGGGTCGCTTATGTATACTATCATATAGTCTGCAAATAGGGATAATTTGACTTCTTCCTTTCCAATTTGTATCCGCTTGATCTCCATAGTTGTGTTATTGCTCTAGCAAGAACTTCAACTACTATGTTGGAGAGATATGGCAAAAGTGGGCATCCTAGTCTTGTCCCTGAGTTTAGAGGAAATGCTTCAAGTCTCTCTCCATTTAATTTGATGTTGGCTACTGGCTTGCTGTAAATTGCCTTTATTATTTCTAGGTATGGTCCTTGTATACCCATTCTCTCCAGGACTTCTAGCATGAAGGTTTGTTGGATTTTGTCAAGTGCTTTTTCAGCATCTAGCAAGATGATCATGTATTTTTTTCTTTCAGCTTGTTTATATGATGAATTACGTTGATGGATTTTCATATGCTGAATCATCCTTGCATTTCTAGGATGAAGTCTACTTGATCATGGTGTATGATCCTTTTGATGTGTTCTTGGATTCAGTTTGCTAGTATTTTATTAAGTATTTTTGCATCTATGTTCATGAGGGAAATGGGTCTGAAGTTCTCTTTCTTTGTGGGGTCTTTGTGTTGTTTAGGAATCAGGGTGACTGTGGCCTCGTAGAATGAGTTTGGCAGTGTTCCTTCTGATTCTATTTTGTGGAAGACTTTGAAGAATATTGGTATTAGCTCTTCTTTGAAGGTCTGGTAGAATTCTGTGCTGAAACCATCTGTCCCTGGGCTTTTTTGGTTGAGAGATTTTTCATGACTGTTTCTATTTCCTTAGGAGTTATAGGGCTGTAATCTGTTAACCTGATCTTGATTTATCTTTGGTAGGTGGAATCTACCAAGAAAATTGTTTATTTTGCTTAGGTTTTCAAATTTGGTGGAGTATAGTTTCAATTATTATGTGACGAGAGGTGTTTCTTTTCTGATCTAATCTGTTTGGTGTTCTCTAGGCCTCTTGGATTTTTATTGGCATCTCTTTCTTTAGGTTTGGGAAGTTTTCCTCTATGATTTTGCTGAAGATGTTTCCTGGACCTTGGAGTCAGGAGTCTTTTCTTTTCTCTATGCCTATAATTCTTAGGTTCCATCTTTTCATTGAGTCCTTGATTTTTTTGGATGTTGTGGGTGAGAACTTTTTTTAGATTTCTCATTTTCTTTGGTTGTTGTATTGATTTCTTCAATAGAATTTTCCATCCCTGATATTCTGTATACCATCTCTTGTATCCTATTTTTGATACTCATGTCTGTAGTTCCTGTTCTCTTCCCTTGGTTCTCCACCTCCAGGATTATCTCTGATTGTGTTTTCTTTATTGCTTCTACTTCCAATTTCAAGTCTTGAACCATTTTATTTGTTTTATACATTTCCCATTCCAATTTGCTTGTTTTTGTCTGCAAATCTTTCAAATCTTTCGAATCTTTCATTTCCTTGTCTCTTTCCCATTCATGTTGGACTACGTTGGCTTGGAGGTATAATGGTATTCTCCATTGCTTTTATTTGTTAAATTGAGGATTCTTTGTATTCTTTCAGTGATTTAATTTCTTCTTGAAAGGACTCCATCATTTTCCTAAGTATAGATTTGTCATAATTTTCATGTTTTTTAGCTGTGGTGGGATTTTTTCAGGGCTTGCTCTGTTAACTTTGCTGAATTTCGTTGGAGTCATATTTCCCTGATTTTTGTCCGTTTTGTTCTTTTGCTGACCTTTAGCCATCTGGTAGCCCTAAGCTGATTGTTCCTGATGTCTACTGGACTGTTTCAATGGCACTGCTGGTCTGCTTTAGTGTGTTGCAGTGACCGTGTGAATATTGGGCCCAGGTAGCCAGGAGGTACCTCTATCTGGCAGTTGGCGCTGCCTCCCAAGACCCTGCAGTGATCAGTCCTGCAGGAGACTGTACCAGTGCAAGACGAGCAGCCCTCTGCCCTGTCTGAGCTCAGTGTTCTTCCAAGTGATTGTATATCCAGTAGAGGGATCTTTATGTCCAACACCTTTCTGGGTAAGCCCAGATATGCTTGTGCCTTCCTGCCAGCCACTCAGCTGGAGATAAATCTTGGTGAACCTGCTGTTTTCCTGTATGGAATGCAGGTGTGGAAGCTGGGCGCTCCGAAGGCTGGTGAGTACCCATGTCTGAGGTTTGGAGATATTCCTTGAGTATTTGAGTGGCTTTTGCCTGCTTCTGTGGCAGAGTCGGGGCCTGCCTCTGTAAGGACCATTTGCACCAGGCAACTTGCTGACCTCTGCTCTGGGTCTGTGCCTGTGCCCTGCAACACTAACCTCTGCTTTGGGTCCCAAGACTGTGCCCCTCGCTGCTGGTCTCTGCTTTGGGCTCTGAGGCTGTGTCCTAAGCAGTTGAACCTTTGCTTTGGGCCCTGAGCCTGTCCACTTGCTGGGTTTTGGGTGGTTCTTGCCCACTTCCATGGTGTGCTCCTCTGCCTGGGTTCTGCCCCATGCCAGACTCTGTCCCATGGCCTGGGTCCGCAAGGTGCTGTGTCCAGCTGCCTGTGCTCCCTGTTGTGCTGCTCCCTGCTGCCTGTGTTCCCTGCTGCACTGCTCCCAGCTGCCTGTGTTCCAAGCTGCACTGCTTGGGTTCCCCTCAATGAACATTTTCATTGGGACTTAATACAAATTATTGAATAGAACTTGTCCTAGATGTGCTTTAGAATTTTTATATTTTAAGATGTATTTATGTGTTTGTGTTTCCTGTCTGCATGCATGCTTGTACACCAGAAGAATGCATCAGATCACATTATAGACGGTTATCAGATGTCATGTGGTTGCTGGAAATTGAACTCAGGACATCTGGGAGAGCAGTCAATCTTCTTTTTTACTCCTTTAATTAATTTATTTCTTCAATTTAACATTCTGTTCATAGCCCCTTCCCCCTCTCCCCCCAATTCTACCCTCTCACACCCTGCCCTTTTTCCTCCCTCCCACGGACACCCCAACAACCCACTCCAGTACCTCATGTCACATCAGTACTAACCACATCCTCTTCCACTGAAGCCAATCAGTGCAACCCAGCTAGGGGAAAGTAATCTGACTGCAGGCAATAGAGTCTGTGTCAGAGACAGCCCCTGCTCCAATTGCTAGGGGGCCTACATAAAGACCAAGCTGCCCTTCAGCTCCATGAGGGCCTGGGTTCAGTCCATGCATGCTCTTTAGTTTATGGTTCAATCTCTGTGAGCCCCCATGTGCCTGGGTTAGTTGCCTGTGTTGGTCTTGAGTAGTTCTTGTTCCTTTCTGGTTCCTCTGTCCTGCTGCCAGCTCTTCCACAAGACTCCCAGGTCTCTGTTCAATATTTTGCTGTGACTTTCAACATTATATGTTTTTTTTTTTATCATTTGCTGGGTGAAGCCTCTCAGCTAGCCTAGTCATGCTACGCTCCTGTCTGCAAGCAGAGTGGAGCATCATTCATAGGGTCAGAGGTTGGCTGTCTCCCATAGGGTAGTGTCAAGTTGAGGCAGTGATTTGCCAGCCATTCCCTCAATCTCTGCTCCATCCTTATCACTTCACGTCTTCTAGGCAAGGTAGATTTTAGGTCAAAGGTTTTGTGGGTGGGTTGGTGTACCCCTCCCTCCATCAGGAGTCCTGCCTGGCTTTAGGAGGTAGCCACTTCAGTCTCCATATTCCCCACTGCTAGGATTTTCAGCTAGAGTCATCCAAATAGGCACCTCAAAGGAGCCTACCACATCGTAAGTCTCCAGTTTGTCCTAGAGATCCTGCCCCCATCAGTTTCCTTTCTTTCTTCTAATCCTACCATCCCCCACCCCTGTTTCCCCAACATGATCCCTTCCATCATTACCCTTCCCACCCCTTCTCCTAAAAACTGGGTAGTACTGGCATAAAAAACAGACAAGTTGATCAATGGAATTGAATTGAAAACCCAGAAATAAACTCATACACCTATGGGCACCTGCTTTTTGACAAAGAAGCCAAAACCATACAATGGACAAAAGATAGAATCTTCAACAAATGATGCTAGTCTAACTTAATGAAAGCATGTAGAAGAAAGCAACAAGACCCATATTTATCATCCTGAACAAAACTCAAGTCCAAGTGGATCAAAGACCTCGACATAAATCCAGATACACTAAGTCTAATAGAAGAGAAAGGGGGGAAAAGCCTTGTACACATTGGGACAAGAGACAACTTCCTGAACACAACATCAACATGTCAGGCACTAAGGTCAACAATTAGTAAATGGAACCTCATGAAACTGAAAAGCTTCTGTAAGGATAAGGATACCTTCAATAGGACAAACCAGCAGCCTATATAGATTGGGAAAAGATATTCACCAACTCTACATCCAACAGGGGGCTAATATACAAAATATATAAAGAACTCAAGAAGTTAAACACCAGCAAACTAAATATACAAACAAAGAGTAGGGTGCAGAGCTAATCCAAGAATTCACAACAGAGGAATCTCATATGGTGGAGAAGCACTTAAAGAAATGCTCAATATACTTATTCATCAGGGAAGTCAAATCAAAATGAGTGTAAGATTCCATCTTACACCCGTCAGAATGGATAAGATAAAAAATTCAAGTGACAGCACATTCTGGTGAGGATGTGGGGCAAGGGAAATGCTCCTCCATTGATGGTGGGAATGCAAACTTATACAACCAACTTCGAAATCAGTTTGGAGCTTCCTCTGAAGATTGGGTATAGTTCTGCCCTAAGACCCAGCTCTACCACTCCTGGGCATATACCCCAAAAATTCTCCATCATGCCACAAAGACATTTGCTCAACTATGTTCACAGCAGCTTTAGTCATAATAATCAGAACTTGGAAACAACCTAGATGTCCCTCAACCGAAGAATGGATAAAGAAAATTTGGTACATTTACACAATAGAATAACTACTCAGCTATTAAAAACAAGGAAATCATGAAATTTGCAGGCAAATGGATGGATCTAGAAAAGATCATCCTGAGTGAGGTAACCCAGACTCAGAAAGACACAAATGGTATGTACTCACTTATAAGTGGATACTAGTCATATAGTACAGGATACTCATACTACAATCCACAGACTCAAAGAAGCTAAGCAAAAAGGAGGGTCCAAGGGAGGATGCTTGAATCTCACTTGGAAGAGGAAAAATATAGACAATGGAAATAAATGAAGAGACATTCAATATTCTTAACTGCTGGGCCATCTCTCTAATTCCACAGAGATTATATTTAATATTAGCAGCAGATCATTTCAATGAGCTGTTATATTTCAGTAGTTTGTCTGTTTAAGTGACTCACTTAGTGCCTATTCAACATTGGTATTAACTAAGTTAATCTATCATCTATGTGTTAATTGTCATTTCATCGAAGCTCATGTACTTGGAACCAACCCTAGCTGTACTATAGCTCTCACAATTCTATTGATGAATCCTAAAGCTTTTGTTTTCTTTCATGATGCCCTTGACCTCCAGAATGCTGTATATTCACTCTACTTGTTTTAGTTATTTGTCTTGTTGCTGTAATAAAACACCTGGTAATAAACTACTTACAGAAAGAAAGACTTGCTTTAGTTCATGGTTTAAAAGGCACAGTCTGTCATAGCAGGGAAGGCACGGCAGCCTGTGGTATCTGGTCACATTGTATCCATAGTCAGCATGCAGAGACTGAGGAATAATGGCGCTAAGTTAGTTTTCTTTTTATTCAGTCATGGACACCAGCTCATTGATTGGGGTCATGTACATTTAGGGTGTGTCTTCCCATCTAAAATAATCTAATTTACAAACTCCTTCACAGGCACATAGAGACTTGTTTTTATGGTGATTCTAAATTCTATTAAGGGGACAGACAAGATTAACCTTCATACTCCTTTTTAAAATTTAATTGAATTTATTTTATATTTTTGAATTTTATGTGTATGAATGTTTTGCCTCCATGTATGTATGTACATCATATGTGTGCCTGGTGCCTGTAGATATAGGCAGAGAGCATTGGATCTCCTGGAACTGGAGTAATGGAGAGTTGTGATCTACCTTATGGATGCTGGGAACTGAACCCAGGTCCTCTGTAAGAGTAGCAAGTTCTCTTAACCATGAGCAAACTCTTCAGCCCCACACTCCCACTTAAATTCTCTTCAACCTCAAATCTTTCACAACTTAGGGTGTTATTTTCTCCCAAGGATTTGCTTTTCTGTATTACCAGACTCTTTGTTTTAATTATTTATTACTTCAGGTTACATCTCCATTACAGTGTCCTCTTTCTGCCCCTCCCAGTCTCACCCTCCCACCCTCTATCCCCTATCCCATCCATCCCACTCCTCTGGAGTGGAGTGTCCCTACATAACAGTCCCCCGCTCCAGTTCAGCTGTCATATGAGGGCCAGAAGCCTCCTAATACACTGGGGCCTACAAAGCAGCACCAATAGGGCAAAGTGTCTCATTGACAGGAAAAAAATTTTTGTTCATGTTCCCTTTGGTGCATCCGTTGTAGTATAGTTATCCTGTACTATATGGCTAAAATCTGACTATAAGTGAATAGATGCCATGTGCATCCTTCTGAGTCTGGGTTAGCTCACTCAGGATGAGCCTCTCTAGTTCCATCCATTTGGCTGCAAATTGCATGATTTCCTTGTTTCTGATAGCTGAGTAGTATTCCATTGTGTAGATGTACCACAATTTTTTAATCCATTCTTCAGTTGAGGGACATCTGGGTTGTTTCCAGTTTCTAGCTATTACAAATAAGGCTGCTATGAACATAGATGAGGAAACTTCCTTGTAATTCGGTGAGGAATCATTTGGATGTAAACCCAGAAGTGGTAAGGCTGGGTCCCGAGGCAGAGCTATTCCAAGTTTTCTAAGGTATCACCAGACTGACCTCCATAGTGGTTGCACAATCCTACACTCCCACCAGCAATGGAGGAGAGTTGCCCTTTCTCCACACCCTTGCCAGTATGTGCTGTCATTTGAGATTTTGATCTTAGCCATTCTGACAGGTGTGAGATGGAATCTCAGAGTCATCTTGAGTTAGATTTCTGTGATGATTAAGGATGCTGAGCATTATTTCAAGTGTCCTTCAGCCATTAGGAATTCCTCCTTTGTGAATTATCTGTTTAGCTCTCTTCCCCATTTTTTGATTGTATTATTTGGTTTCTTGGCATTTAATTTCTGGAGTTCTTTTTAAATTATGGATATTGGCCTTCTCTCAAATGTGGGGTTGGTGAAGATTTTCCCCCAATCTGTAGGCTTCCATTTTGTTCGAATGCCAGTGTCTTTTGCCTTACAGAAGCTTTTCAGTTTCATGAGGGCCCATTTATTGACTGATGGTCTTAGATCCTGAGCTGTTGATGTTCTTTTCAGGAAGTTGTCATCTGTGCCAATTAGTTTGAGGTTTTTCCCCACTTTCTCTTCTAGTAGATTTAGTATGTCCAGCCTTATGTTAAGGTCTCCCATGCTCATGGATAGGTAGGATCAACATCATAAAAATGACCATCCTACCAAAAGCAGTATACAGATTCAATTCAATTCCTATTAAAATACCAACACAATTCTTTATTGACCCAGAAAAAGCAATTCTCAGTCTCATATGGAATGACAAAAAAACCAGAATAGCTAAATCAATTCTGTAAAATAAAAAAACATCTGGAGGTATCACCCTCCTAGATTTCAAGCTGTACTACAGTGCAGTAGTAATAAAAACAGCATGGTACTGGTATAGAAACAGACCAGTGGATCAATGGAATTGAATTCAAGACCCAGAAATAAGCCCACACACCTATGGTCACTTAATTTTTGACAAAGAAGCCTAAACCATACAATGGAAAAAGGACAGAATCTTCAACAAATGGTGCTGGTCCAACTGGATGTCCACATGCAAATGAATGAAATTAGACCCATACTTATCACCTTGTACAGAACTTAAGTCCAAGGGAATCAAAGACCAGGCTCTGGGTTTTACTAAAAGTAATTGCACATGTGTTTCTACCCAAGATTAAAAAACACCTCTGAGATTCCATCTCACACCTGTCAGAATGGCTAAGATCAAAAGCTCAAATGACAGCACATACTGGCAAGGGTGTGGAGAAAGAGGAACTCTCCTCCATTGCCGGTGGGAGTGCAGGCTTGTGCAACCACTATGGAGATCAGTCTAGCGATACCTTAGAAAACTTGGAATAGCTATGCCTCGGGACCCAGCCATACCACTTCTGGGTATATATCCAAATGATTCCTCAGCAAATCACAAGGAAGTTTCCTCATCTATGTTCATAGCAGCCTTATTTGTAATAGCTAGAAACTGGAAACAACCCAGATGTCCCTCAGCTGAAGGATGGATTAAAAAACTGTGATACATCTACACAAAGAAATACTACTCAGCTATCAGAAACATCAAAATCATGGAATTTGCAGCAAATGGATAGAATTAGAGAAGCTCATCCTGAGTGAGCTAACCCAGACTCAGAAGGATGCACATGGCATCTATTCACTTATAGTCAGATTTTAGCCATATAGTACAGGATAAGTATACTACAACGAATGCACCAAAGGGAACATGAACATAAACGTTTTTCCTGTCAATGAGACACTTTGCCTTATTGGTACTGCCTTGTAGGCTCCCAGTATATGAGGAGGCTCTTGGCCCTCATATGACAGCTGAACTGGAGTGGGGGACTGTTATGTAGGGACACTCCACTCCAGAGGAGTGTGATGGAATGGATAGGGGGTAGAGGGTGGGAGGGTGGGAATGGGAAGGGTGGTAAGAAGACACTGTCCTGGAGATATAACCTGAAGTAATAAATAAATATAAAAAAAGCTTTGTCCCAGAAAAACAAAAACAAACAAGTAAACAAAAAACACAAAACAAACAAACAAACAAAAAACCCCACCTCCATTCTGGCACAGTTTTTTTTAAGGGTTTATTTACTACTTCAGGTTAGATCTCCATCACAGTGCACTCTTTCCACCCGTCCCAGTCCAGCCCTCCCACCGTCTACCCCCTATCCCTTCCATCCCACTCCTCCGGAGTAGAGTGTCCCTACATAACAGTCCCCTGCATAAGTTCAGCAGTCATATGAGGGCCAAGAGCCTCCTCATACACTGGGGGCCTACAAGGCAGCACCACTAGGACACAATGTTTCATTGATAGGTAACAAAGTCTATGTTCCTGTTCCCTTTGGTGCGTTCATTGTAGTATAGTTATCCTGTACTCTATGGCTAAAATCTGACTATGAATAGATTCCATGTGCATCCTTCTGAGTCTGGGTTACCTCACTCAGGATGAGCTTCCCTAGTTCCATCCATTTGGCTGCAAACTACATGATTTTGTTGTTTCTGATAGCTGAGTAGTATTCCTTTGTGTAGATGTACCACAGTTTTTTTGTTTTTTTTTTTTTATCCATTCCTTGGTTGAAGGACATCTGGGTTGTTTCCAGTTTCTAGTTATTACAATTCCTCACCAACCTACAAGGACATTTCTTCATCTATGTTCACAGCAGCCTTATTTGTAATAGCTAAAAACTGGATTCTGGAACAGTTTGTGGGACTGACTCACTTCTGCAATTTCAACCAACTGGGAGTGAACCTTTCCTTATTTTCAAAATGTAACTGGAGTTCCCCTTCTGTGCATGCTGTGTCCACCTGTCCTTTTCTGCAGGGCCCTCTCTCCCCTCTGTGTCCTTGACCATGGTGTTTAAGACACTGTAGGCAAAGGCTTTGAGTTTTTAGAGTTCCCCTCTCTGGTCTCTCACTGTCCTTGCACACCTTCCACTTGCTTTTTGTATTTTCTCAACTCCAGCTCCACTTCTATCATTTTTGTCTCTGGTTCTTCCTTCACTAAGCACATCGTGACAGGGGAATATAGATTTTTCCTTTTAAGCTTCTATCTTTACTCTTCCCTTGAGTGCTTTCTATATATTATTTTGAAAAATGGCCCACTCATCTCTACCCAGTGAAAGATCAGGAGGCCTTCTTGTTCTAGCTTTGATCACAGGTTTTAATAATCTTTGCAAATCCCTTCCTAATATAGTTGGGACTTATTCGCATTGTGTGTATATTTATTTATGTTATATCTTCCAGCTCTTTAGCATCTAATTCTTGCTAATTTCCTTAGTGCGACATCACAGGGGAATGGCTCTTTTATTTTACTTGGCATTTGACTATTTCTTCCACACTCAAAAATCTCAGTCGTTCTAAAGGACTCCCTTCTTCTTCTGGTGAATTCCTCTCTGAGTCTATCACTGTCCCAATTGATTCTATAGAGTTGACTTTCCAAGATTGCTACAGGATGATTCTGGCCTTGTTATTGTGTACTGGAATAAACTCTTTCCAATAACACACTTCTTACTGTCAGTAGGAAAATTACTGTTTCCTTAGATCCAACCTCTGTCCTATTTTACAGGATAAACAATCATGAAGAGAGATCAGGTGTCCCCTAATTTGCATAAATGGTCTTTTAACAAGGTTAATGATAATGTAGCACAACTATATTTTTAAATGACATCTTCTCATTTTTCCTTTGAAAATAGATTCTTTCCCCATACAACATATCTTTATTACAGTTTTCCTTTCCTCTAGTCCTCTCAGTTACTCCCCACTTCCCTTATTTTCTAGATCTGCTCCCTTTTTTCCTCTCATGAGAAAAGAAAAGGCTTTTTAAGAGATAACAACCAGACATGATAAAATATACTAAGAATAAAACAAAATCCATCATATTGAGACTGGACAAGGCAACCGAACAGAAGGAAAAGAGCCCCAATCTCAGGCAGAAGAATTAGAGACCCACTTGTGTTCACCCACTCAGGAGTCCCACAAAAAATACTAAGCTGAAAGCCATAATATATACACAGAGGACCTGGTACAGACTCTGTGCCTGCTGCTTCAGTCTCTGTGATTTTGCCTTGCTTAGTTGATTCAGAGGGCTATGTTCCCCTGGTGTCCTCCATTCCATCTAGTTCTTACACTATTTCTGCATCTTTTTCTGCAGGATTCCCTGAGCTCTGAGGTGAGAAATTTGGTGGAGACATTCTGTTTAGGGCTGTGTGTTTCAAGGATTCCCTGTGTAATGTCTGGCTATGGGTCTTTGCATCTGTTCTGATCTGTTGCAGGAGGAAGTGTCTCTGATATTACTGAATAAGGCACTGATCTATATAGTACATAGTATAGCAGAATATAATTAGAGGTCATGTTAGTGATGTTTATTTATTTTTAAGACTAGTAGTGTTTGGTTTTACCATAGGTCCTTAGGCTATCTAGTGTCCAGTTCTTGGTCACTCAAGCAGTGTCAGGCATGGGTTTCATCTTGTAGAGTGGGACTTAAATCAAGTCAGACATTAGTCTCCAATAGTCCCTTTGAATAGCCTTGTATCTCAGGTCTTATGTGATCTGGGGTACTTAGTCCCTTGTATCCCAGGTCACATAAGACCTGAGATACAAGGCTTGAAGTCAGAAGTTAGAAAGTCAAATCCAAAATATTAAAGGAAGATGATTATCACACTACCTGCTTGTAAAGCAGTAGAGACTTGTTTTCAGGTTGTTGGTCAGGTGGTGGGGAGGGGGGCTGCTGGTGTAGTTCTGCATCTCTTTTTTCTACCCTCTGATTCCTCATTTCCCCCAGTTTCATGGCTAGTTGCCAATTCTTCTAATTTCAGCATGCTGAGAGAAAATTGGGCAGGTGAAGTTTCATGTGAACTATGGCCATATTGAAGTGGCCATATTCTTTGACAGGATAGCTGTTTACAGTTTTTTTAGGGTCTCATTCTGAGGACCTGGTTCCCCCCACTTTTTTTTGGATTGAGTAGAATACATTTCCTATGGCATCTGTAGATCATTTTATATATATATATATATATATATATATATATATATATATATATATATATATATATATATATATATATATATATATATAAACTCTTTGAAAATCCAGCATCCTTTCCCTGCTTTCTGCTAGAGCCCAACATCCTGGTGACATTAAGTTCAATGGGCATACAAGGTGCCCTGTAAACTGTTGTTCTCTAACATCTGGTAATTTCAGCTTTCTCAGTGACATAGCTTTCTCAGGCACACAGCTTGGGGAAACATTCTTTCCTTTTCTGTCATACAATACATCCCAACTGCAGTTTTCCCTCATTCCATTTCTCCCAGTAGCTGTCTCCCATCACCCCCTCCCCCAGGTACACTCCTCCTCTATTTCCCTTCAGAAAAGAACATGAATCCCAGGGATATCAACTGAACAGGACATAACAGGATACAACAAGACAAGGCACAAACCGTCCTATCAGGGTTGGGAGAGGCAACCCAGTAAGGGGAAAAGAGTCCCAAGAGCAAGTGAAAATGTGAGACATCCCTCCCACTGTTAGGAGTCCCACAAAAACACCAAGATTGCAGATATAACATATGGAGAAGACCTCGTGCAGACTTATGCAGCTCCATGATTGCAACGTCAGTCTCTGTGAGTTTCCATGAGTCCTAATTAGTTGATTCTATGGGCCATATTCTCTTGATGTCCTTGATCTCTCTGTTTCCTACAGTCTTCCTACCCACTCTTTCACTGGTTTCCAAGAGGAGCTCCAAGGGTAGGGACCCAGTTATTCATTCATTGGTTAATTCAAATAGAAAATGAAATTGCCGTTCTTTTAAGGATTATCCAGGACAAAGAAAGAAACATCAGGTCCTATTAAAAAAACACGTGCAAGTAAATGAAATTGAGGCTCAAGAGATCAAAACCCTAATATGATTCCGTTATTCATGAAAATGTTCTTGCTGTCTTTTTCAGCATTGTCATCCCTTTACAAACACCCGGGATAGGGGTAGTGTATTCTAAAGCTTTTAGCTTTGCTTTGCCTTCTCCTAGTGGATGACTGGCCTTCCTCTTAAGTAACATTCCTTTGAGTTTGTCACAATGTCTCTGTGACATGATAAATATAGAAAAAGTGAACAACAATGCTCTGTACCCAAGAACAACTCTTGATACATGGTTCTGTTCTTAAGCTAAACCACCATCTGCCACCATTCAGGTCCCCACTGACTATGCTATGAGTCTATGGCTCTCAGGATATATGAACAAATATTTTCGGAATTCAGGGATCATCAAAACTACATAGTATTTGATATTTGGCACTTTTTTTTCCACTTATTCCAATGTAGACCCTGGTCACAGTGGGTGTGCAAGAATATGTGCAATGTAGCATTCATTCATGATATAGCCACAGGAACCTCGTTTTTTACAGTTAGATGATGACTTTGTTAAACTTATTTTACATTTCCCATTAGAGAGTTTATTTTTCCCAACCAGTCTCCTTCTAGTCTTTAATTATCTCCTCATTGTAAACTAACTCCTCTAATTGCTTAGTTTTATTTCCTTAGAAAATGAACTGTGCTGCAGACATATCAGTCTATATATTGTCTTGGTCATTTCCTCCCAAGATAGGATTTCTTTGTGTAGCCTTGGCTGTCCTAGCCTAGCTCTGTAGATCAAGGTGGCCTCAAACTCACAGGGATGTGCCTGCCTCTGCCTCCCAACTACTGGGTCGTGACCACTGTGCACCACCACTGCCCGTCTTGGTCATCTTGGGTATGTCCCTGGCTTTGCTTTCAACAAGCTTGAGTAACATGAGGTTTTACCTTTCTGGACACACCCTTTCACTTGTCATCTTAGGAAAAGTACCTTGCCTTGCACTACAGTCATGTGACTGAGAAGTCTAAGCTCTTTGTGACTGTTTCTGAGGATTCCTGAGAGTCACATCTTCCCTGCTACTTATTGTTCCTATCTTTGGTGACTTCCCTTGAGCTCTTCTCTGGTTACTTTAGTTTGTTATACACATTCCACATTGCTTTTTTTTTCTGAGATTAGGAGGATGGTCATGACATCTGTGCACAGCTCAATCTGAGGGCATGCTTTGCATGTTATCTATGATGTGAATAGCATGCTGTGAAGTTGAACAGCATGGCACCCCTTCTTCTTCATCCTACTACCCTTCATGGTACTGCTTCATCCTAAATAGTAAAGAATCTGAGTACAAGGACAGTTTGTGTAATAACAGAATAAGGAAAGTTAAAAATTAGTTGGCTGCTATACTTTTGTACATTGAATCTAAGTTTTTTACTTTGATGTTGTGCATCTCAAATGGTCATGCTCTGAGGTACCCAGTTCCAGGTATCTCAGCTAGATCAGAATTCTCTCTTTCCTTCAGTTGAAGAAATAGTAAATCAGCTAATAACCTAATATAACCTCAGAGATGCATGCTATTCAAAATTGACACCACCTTCTTTGCTTCTTTGAATTCTCCCTCTTCCTTCCTCTTTTATTATCCCCCCTTTTCTTCCCCCCTCCTTCCTTTGGGCTTTTATCTCTTCCACATATACTTTTCTAGTGATTCTGTGTGTCTGGCTTAATACTAGGCTCAAATGGTCCATCTTAATACCGTGTTCAAATGGACACAATGTCCATGCCTTCAGGTGACCTACACAATAGTGGGAAAGCAACACATCCATCCTTCATGTCAGATAATGGTAATCAGTGTGATGATCAAGGTGGGAATGAAGATGGAAAATGATCTTGAATTTCAGCTTCACATTATCATCACCTTAAGACTTAAAGATTACTTTATTCCTGCAGAGATCACCAATTTTTGATGTGGTTGGCCAAGTTAAGGTAATATTTTGTGGCTCCCTGAGTATTTCCAATATAGTGGAGGGGGCATTTGAAACTAGGGGTGTGCCGAGAAGTACTGTGTAGATTTTTCTTTAGGTAGGATGATCAGAGAAGATTTGGTGGTATGAGAAAGTAGAAATGGTTCAAATGAAGATTCTGGGGATAATATTGGTCTCTTAGAAAAATATATAATTTCAAGACTTCCAAGAATAAGTATACTGATTGAAAGAGACTACATATTTCCAAAACTATAAATACTTTCAAACTGCCAATGTGACAGCTGTGAATGGGTATTTGGGAAATGATGATGCCAACAGAATTCTGTGAGCTGTGACAGCTGGTGCCAGCATACTACATACTAAATAGAGAGAAAGGAGAGAGAGAGAGAGAGAGAGAGAGAGAGAGAGAGAGAGAGAGAGAG
>CAJQZJ010033157.1:3647517-3662549 GCA_907164525.1 Lophiomys imhausi
GAGAGAGAGAGAGAGAGAGAGAGAGAGAGAGAGAGAGAGAGAGAGAGAGAGAGATCAGGCTATGCAAAGTCCCACTGCTGAAATTTTATTGGGAAGTTCAAAGCCTGCTCAACTCAATGTCTTGTTAAAGCCCCAAATGCAGCAATAAGTAGACAAGAATATAGACTAATCTTTTCCCACAAGTGGTTTCAGCATCCTCTCTGAAATTTTAGAAACAGCTTCAGACTTCAGAGTGTCCTTTCTTGCTTTCTCCTTTTTCTTTTTGATTCTGTCCCCTACAGTATCCAGTGGATCTTATCTTTCACTTTATCCAAACAGACTTGCTGTTCAAATCTGTTGCCTCTCTCTTCAAGAAACTCTTGACACTTTGAGTAATGGCTTTGTGTTACTTGTTGCTGGGTCTCATTTGTGATAGTAGAAAATAAGAACAAGAAACAAAAAGGAAGTAACCCAGTAGAGGTGGGAAACTTGTGAACTTCTAAAAAAGGTGAAAGTAAAAAGAAGCCCTTTATTTCCTCTGGTGACCAAAATAGTACTTTTTTGACATCTTGGGATGACATTAAGTCAAATAAGCAGGCTCAGAAATGAATGGAGGGTCATGCACATTATAGGACATAATCAGAAGTATGGGGAATTATACTAAATGGTTCTTCAACTGCACAATACAATTCTTACTGTTGGAAAAAGATATGCTTTTCTTCCCTCAACCCCTGAAAGAAGACAGAATGTCAAGTGGAAGTTGTAATTTGGTGATGTGATTTACATACAGATTAATCCATTATTAGTCTAAGTGAGAATTTTGATTTGGGAAGATGATATTTATCGTCTGATTGCTTTGCTCACATAATCCAAGTGACTTTGTAACTTTAATTGTATTGCATGTTCTGGAAATATTGCCCATGATTACACCCTGTTTGAAATAATTAGGTGGTAATTAACGTTACAAGTTTCTTTTAAAAATACTATCATTAGAGAGATTGCTAAATGAATTACCTGGCACAGAGGACTCAATTTTCTTGGCATAAATCTCTCTCTCCACAGATGGGGCAGTGGTTTTCAAAGGCATTCTCAGCCTGTATTAGTTTGAACTCACCACTGTACTGAATTAGCATAAATTTACCAGCTTAACACAACATGTTTGTTACACTTTCTATTGGACTGTCTATCTGACTTTTGTCTCTATTAAGAGACCTCCAGTGAACATAATCAAGGTACAAGTAGGACTTCACCTTTTTCCTACTCTTCTTAGGAGATAGTACATTTTCTTACTCACTTCATGTACTGGCAGAATTCTTTCCTGTTGCAGGACTGAGGTCTTTTAATTCTTAGTGGTGAGAATACTTTTATGGCCATGGTGGTGACCCTCTCCATTTTCAAAGTTAGCACTACACCAGCAACGACACATGGAGTTTCTCCAGTGTTCTACATTGTTCTTGTCCAGTAACATATAAGTTCCAGAGGTTAGGGTATGGCATGATGGATACAGATGATAAGTTTCAGCTACTCACAGAGTCCAAGCCACGGGGTGCTTCATTCAGCACACCAGACTTTCTCAGAAGCGGTAGTAGGATATCAGTCATTTCTCTTTCTTTTGAAGCATTTACAATGGCATTAGAGGGGGAACACTGGGTGCTTTGGTGTCTATGCTGTGCTGAGATGCTGTGATAGGCAGGGAAAAGACAGTTCTATTAGTTGTTGGCTGTTATTTTGTGGAGGGTGTATCTCACTGTAATCTGTTAATTTTTCAAAAAAAAATATTGGTTTGGACACTAATTGAATTGAACATTTAGTTTTTGAAGAACCGTATGCTTAGTAGTTCTCTTGCCAGTTAAATATGAGCTTATGAAAACAGAGACTGTGACTGTCTTGTATCCATACAGCAAGGAGAAAGCCTCGCGTGGTATTCCTCAATAGCTTGCTCATAGTGTTTATTCATTAATTATACCCAGTAGCTACAAGTGTAGCAGTGCAAGGGGTACAGCAGTGGACAAAGCAGGCAAGGTGCTTGTCTGCCTTATCTTAGACATCAAACAAACAATTTTATATCTTATTCATTGTGAACGGCATAAAACTCAAAACATGAGTAATGGTACATTGACTTTCAATTTTAACTTAAAATGTACAGTTGCACATTAATAGGTAGATATAACTTCAGTATATTTTCATTGTGCTTGTTTTCATCAAGTGGATCCAGTTCTTCATCTTTCTGTACACAAACCATACCCCAAATGCACCTTTAAGACTGTGAGTTTTTGCTTTTCCTAATAGAGCAAGGACTCAAGATAAGGGGTTCATATACTATAGCCCAGGTCAAATTTGTTTTCAAGCAGCCCTGAGCTTAAAAAAAATTAAAACATCTTTTAAACTACTGAAAAAAATGTAAAGAATAATATTTTGTGACAAGTACTACTTTTATGAAATTCAAGTCCCAGCATCCACAAATAAACATCAGTGAAACACAACCACACACAATTATTTATGAGTCATCTCAGTCTGTTCACAGTGCCAGAGTTGAGTTGCCTTGATCATGTGACCTGAAGATCAAAGGCCTGCAAAAACTATGGCATTTGCTCCTTTCATAACCATTTAGAGAAAACACATGCTGATCCATGCTTGAGATACTTGAGAAGCAAATGGAGGCTGGAAACTTTGTCTACCTCCTCCATATTTTCTTAGCGTATGTGTACATGGAGGAAGTACTGAGTAAAGGCTTTGGCCACCTTTCTAATATAGTGCTTATGAATATGAATAATTTGGAGATTCCATATTACCACATGAGTCCAAAAATCTCTGTTGATGTTTCATACCCCATCAAAGTACATTATCATTAATTAACTCCAGAAGAAGACCAACAGAGACAACTAACCTAGGCTCATGGGAGCTCACAGAGATTGAAACACAAATCAAAGAGCATGCATGAACTGTAGCTAGGCCCCCAACACATATCTAACAGATGAACTGCTTGGTCATCATGTGGGTCCCCTACCAAGTGGAACGGGGACTGTCTCTGACATAGACTCTGATGCCGCTTTGTGACTACTTTCACCTAACAGGGCTGTGGTGCATGGCCTCAATGGAAGAGGATGTGCTCAGTTATGATGGGACTAGATAAGCTGGGAGGGCATGGGGGTGGCTCCTCTTTTCTGAGGAGAAGAGGAGAGGGAATAAAGGGAAGGGAGCAGGAGGGCAGGACCCAGAGGAGGGGAGGGAATGGGCTACAATCAGGATGTAAAATGAATAAATAAACAATAAACTTTTAAAAAAGCAGGAATTAAGAAATTTGCACAATACAGTTAACTAAACTTAAAAAAAATGATACAGTGAGCTTGGAGATGAACACAGTGAACTCCAGGAAAAAGACATGTCTGGTGGTAGAGGAAGAAGTGTGAATTATCTTAATTAGGTCAGTAAATCTGTCTATTTCTCTGTCATATGGGAGAATGGAGAAGTTTGGTTAGTGCCCTGAGCTATCAATCTATAGGTTGGTTATGTTATTTAAAATTAAATTTTAACATGCAGTGCAATATTTTAATTCTATTCCCTTTTCAAGGTATTATGTTATATCTTTTATACAAGGTAACATCTAGAATTTTGAGTGCATTATTAACTTGAATTTCATGTTATAGGACTTTAAGTACCTGTTCTGAGTGACTTTTGCCTATTGAAGAGGTAGCTGTCTCCTCAGAATCATGGCCTCAGAATTCTTGGGATGTGTAAGAGCATCCAAATAAAAAGCATTAATTTTGACTGGTACTAGGTAGATTGGTATGTCAAAGTGTAGTGTGACTAGAGGAAACATAGAGGTACCAAAAACAGGGTGTGTGGAAATGATTCAAGGGCCAGATCTTGATGACCAGCATTGGTATGGGAGCAACATGAAAGCTAGCTGCCATACCAATTCCTGGTCCCTGAGGTCAAGGAGTGGGAGTGTGCTCCTAGCTACTGAGTCCCAGATCTTACTGTATTGAGGAAAACTCGATGTTTCCTACAGGACCTGCAAATCCAAGAACCACAAAGTCACCCCGGCACAAGCAACCCAACTGAAGAGAAACATCACCAATCCCAGTGCTGAGGTGCACAAGAAGATAAGGAAGAGAAAGCTCTGATGAGCATTTCATGCATGCTTTAATAAAGCTGCAAAATGGACAAAGCAGAAACATTATTTCTTGCCAGAGTTCTTACAGCTCTGCTTTTATTTTCATACTCACTCCTGTCTTCCAACTAAATATCAAAATGAAATATGCTATCATAGCCCTGTTCTGTTTGGAATCAGTCAATAATTGCTCTCGTCCTCCTTGCTTTTCATAGGGATAATATTCCTCTCTAATTTCTTGATTCCAGAACGAACAACATAAAATCATCATTGATGTTTTAAAAATATGCTCAATTGTATGCTTCTTCTGCCCCCTTAATCCACTATTCTTTTGCTGAATAGTAATTTCCATTTACTAAATTGGGGTGCAATCATTAAGAAGTGCAATAACAAACTTAAAAGTTTCCATCTTAGCTGATACTATGTGATAAAAACAAGGTTGAAGTGGATTTGGTGATACTTACAGTTTAGAAACCTTGTCTTTTCATATTTCAGTGCTTCTTTAGCCCTGAAACGTCATCTTATCTGTGACTAACCAGCTCGTTTTTATGTTATACGGCCCTGGGATTCCAGGGTACAAGGCGACCTCCATCCATCTTTTCTAATTTGCCTCAGTAGATACAATATGAAAAAAGTGTAGCATTAAGGAAGGATCTTGCCTTTCTTTCTAGTTTCTCTCTCTGGAGCCAAGTTAAAATGGAATGCAGTCATTAAAAGGTTATCTAGTGTAACAAGCTCCCCGCCAAAGGCAGAGCAGAAGAAGGCTCTCGTCCTCTGTGAGTTGTTTTATGAAGTAGCTCATGTCTGACAATCAGTGAACTAAATCCTTCGACAAGGAGAGATTTACAAGGACTTGTCTACAGAGATGAAATGTTTCTACAGACTTGAGCAGGGCTGGGATCTGGGATTAGCAGCCCTCCACATAAATACAGCTTGGGGCTTCAGGATGCCACAGCTGGGGGCTTTCAATAGCCACTCACTGGAAATATGCTTACAGAATTGAGGTCTAAATACTGAGAAGGCTGCAGACAAAATCCATTGGCTTCCATGGTCTATGGGCAAGTTAACAAGGTATTTTCTGGTTACAAATACCAAGCAGGAGCCACTTTTCTTAGTCTCTCTTTTAGTATTTGTGCCCCAGCCTCTTTCCACTTCCTGCCCCTCTCAGTTTTTGTTGAAGACTCTTGTCCCCTGGCTCTTTAGTGGACATTGGCCTTTGTGACTGATGACTTGTGGGTGAGACTGCTAGATATTAAAGAGTGGTGATAACATTGCATTATCCTCATGAATATTTAATTATTCAACTCCATATATTCATGCATTAATTTTGTTAGGACTAAATAAAAAATGACAATCATATAAATTATTCAGATACTTAAGGGCATGAAATAACATAGCCTTGAGGTATAGTAGAGATCATGCAACTCTTCTATATCATTCTTTGGAAGAGAAAAGTAAGTAAGCCGCAACAAGGGAAAAGATTTATCTAAGGCTATCAGGAGTGTTTGGTCCATGTGGGGGTGATAGCCTGAAAGAATAAATGACCATTGCAGTGTCAAAATGCAGTAGTGATATGAGCATGTGCTTTTGAGTCAGATTTCCCTGACTTGCATGCCACCTGTGTCGTTTGCTAGATGTTCATCCAGGGGCAGGGAGTTTAACTTTTAGTGTTTTAGTGTCTGCATCCAAAATGGAAATGATAAAGACAATGCTTCATGGTTCATATCATTTATAGAATTAGTAAATATATGTGAGCTATATAACTAATAGTTAGAAGGTAGTGCTCATGGAATGTTAGCTGGTGCTGTTACTTCTGATCTCATACCTATTGACTAACTTCCCCCAACTCAGTGTTGAGCCTGAACAAGTAAAAAAATAAAGAGAATTGTTCTCAGTTAGATATTGCCATCTGAATAATTGAAATGACTCTACATGTGGATACATATCATATAGTCACTTAAGGCTACTGCATGTGCATTGTTTATGTAAGATTATTAACAAAGATCATCCAAGTTGTTCCAAAATTAAGTAGAAACCAATGCAATATGTCTCTGGTTGTTGCTTTGTATCCATCCAATATTACAATTTGAATTCACATGTTACCATGTGGTACACCCATGGTGATATGCATTATAGCATGTATGGGGATTTGGTGGTTTGAATGAGAATGCCTCTCATTGACTTATACTTTTTAAAGGGTGGTCTCCATGAGTGGATGTGTTTGGAAAGGATTAGGAGATATGGTCTTGTTGGAGTAGGTGTGGCCTTGTTGCAAGAGATGTGTCACTGGGGGTGATCTTTGAGGTTTACAGGCTCAAGGACCAAAGTAGAGGTCAGTGGCATAGGATAGAGGTCCAGGGTACAGAGCAGAGGCCAGTGGTGGGGGCACAGGCCCAGGACCCAGAGCAGAGGCCAGTGTAACCAAACTTTTTAAAATTATTCAATACTTATTTATTAATTTATAACAAATATCAACAATTTCTTAACTACTAACCCTATAAATTCCTAAAACCCCTTTAACCTAACCACTAAACCTATTGATAACTATTACAACTATTTTCCTAGTCTTTTAGAAGGATACAGTCTCTGGGGCAGGTCCTCAGTCATCAGGAACACAGTCTCTGGGGTAGACCCTTTAATGCACTTAGCAGTCTTTTTTTCTGGAATATCTCAGATGTAGATTCATCAAGGTAAATTGGCTATGGCAGTCTCACCTTAAATGAGGCTTGAGGCTTTCTTCTCTCTGGGAGACCTCAGCCATCTGTAGGCCAACTTATTTCCTTCATATCAGCAACTCTGCTACTCTGCCTCAGTCCTTAAAGCCAGCCACAGTTTTGTTTAGGCCACTGTTCGGATAGGTCAAACCCCTCTAGGCAAAAGCTGAGCCACAGGGTTTAGTCGTTGGCCTTTTGCTATCTTGCTGAGGCTTTCTCTGTTCTGCAGCTTCTTTCTGCCTCAGGGAGATCTGGACATCAGTTCACCAGCACTTTCTCCATCAGGATTCGCTAGCGTCATGGGGGTCCTCCTTGGCTCCATCCACTTGTCCTTAAATAAGTGGAACTCTGTTTCAGCTTAATTTGGGCTCTGCCCACTTAGCAGCTGAAAACAATGCCAGGCCAAATACTTTGTTTCAAGTCCATTAAGTCTTTCCTGTTTTTCTTGGCTTCAACCTTGTTTTTTAGTCCATTAAGTCTTTCCTGTTTCCTGGTTTTAGTCCACAAACTGATAAGCTAATTGGTCACAGGCAAGTTGATCTTAATGCCCCGAATTAATAGACTGTATCAGAAACACGTAGATATTTACTAACTCCCTACAGGCCAGCATGGACCCTGAAGAAACAGGAAAAAGCCACACAAATGCTCAAGGAATAGCTCCAAACCTCAGACTTGGATACTCACCAGCCTCCAGAGTACCCAACTTCCACACCAACATCCCATACAAGAGAATGGCAGGTTCACCAAGATTTATCTCCAGCAGAGTGCCTGACTGGGAGGCATATCTGTGTTCAGATGTGCTGGGATGTTCAGGGCTTGAATTCCAAGAGGCATATCTGGGCTTACCCAGAAATGTGTTGGACATAAAGGTACCTCTACTGGATATACAATCACTTGAAAGAATATTGAGCTCAGACAGGGCAAAGGGCTGCTCTTCCTGCACCTGTACAGTCTCCTGAAGGTATGATCACTGCAGGGTCTTGAGAAGTAGCCCTAACTGTCAGATAGAGGTACCTCCCAGTTACCTGAGTGCCCAATATTCACACGGTCACTGCAACATCCTGAACAGGACCGGCAGTGCCACTGAAATGATCCAGAAGACATCGGGAACAATCAGCTTAGGGCAACCAGATGGCTAAAGGTCAGCAAGAGAACTAAACTGCTAAAACTCAGGGAAATATGACTCCAACAAAATTCAGTGAGGTTAACACAGCAAGCCCTGAACATCCCACCACAGCTGAAACATGAAAATGATGACAAATCTATACTTAGGAAAATGATGGAGTCCTTTCAAGAAGAAATTAAATCACTGAAAAAATATAAAGAATCCTCAATTTTACAAATGAAAGCAATGGAGAACACCATTAGAGACCCGCAAGCCAACTCAGTCCAACATGAATGGGAAAGAGACAAGGCAATGAAAGATTTGAAAGATTTTCAGGCAAAGACAAGCACATTGGAACAGGAAATATAGAAAAAATTGTTCAAGACTTGAAATTGTAAGTAGAAGCAATAAAGAAAACATATAGAGATAATCCTGGAGGTGGAGAATCAAGGGAAGAGAACAGGACCTACAGACATGAGTATCAAAAATAGGATACAAGAAATGGGAGATAGAATCTCAGGCATGGAAGATTCGATTGAAGAAATCAGTACAACAATCAAAGAAAATGAGAAATCTAAAAACGTTCTCACCCATAACATACAAGAAATCAAGGATTCAATGAAAAGACCTAACCTAAGAATTACAGGCATAGAGGAAAAAAAAGACTCCTGACTCCAAGGTCCAGGAAATATCTTCAACAAAATCATAGAAGAAAACTTCCAAAACCTAAAGAAAGAAATGCCAATAAAATTCCAAGAGGCATAAGGAACACCAAACAGATTAGATCAGAAAATAAACTCCTTTCTCCACATAATAATTGAAACTCCAAATGGTACAGACAAAGAAAGAATATTAAAAGCTGTAAGAGAAAAAGTTCAAGTAACATATAATGGCAGACCCATCAGAATTACACCTGACTTCTCCTCAGAAACTATAAAAGCCAGAAGGGCCTAAGCAGATGTCCTGAAAGCCCTGAGAGAACATAGGTGCCCAGCCATACTACTATATCCAGCAACACTCTCTATCAACATAGATGAAGAAAACAAGATATTCCATGACAAAACCAAATTTAAACTGTATCTACCCACAAATCCAGCCCTACAGAAGATTCTAGAAGGAAAATTCCAACCCAGAGAAGATAACTACACCCAAGAAAACAGAGGAAGCAAAAAAACCCCACTGCAGGTAAACCAAAAGAAACACACAACCACCACCTACACCAAAATAGCAACCTTTGTTCATTAATATCCATCAGCATCAATGGACTCAACTCACCAGTAAAAAGACACAGGTTTACAGATCGGATCCGTAAACAAGACACATCATTTTGCTGCATATAAGAAACACATTTCACTAACAAAGGTAGACACTACCTCAGAGTAAAGGGCTGGGAAAAGGTTTTCCAAGCAAATAGACCCATGAAGCAAGCTGGATTAGCCATCATAATATCAAATAAAATATACTTTCAACTGAAGTTAATCAAAAAAGATAGAGAAGGGCATTACATACTCGTGAAAGCAAATATTCATCAAGATGACATCTCAATATTGAATATCTTTGCCCCAAATACAAGGGCACCTACATTTGTAAAAGAAACTCTTCTAAAGCTTAAACCACACATCCATTCCCACGCAATAGTAGTGGGAGTCTTCAACACCCCACTCACAACAATGGACAGGTCATCAATACAGAAACCAAACAGAGAAATAATGAGTCTAACAGAGGTCATGAACCAAATGGACCTAACAAATATCTACAGAATCTTTCACTGAAACACAAAAGGTTACACCTTCTCAGCACTACATGGAACCTTCTCCAAAATCGATCATATAGTTAGACACAAAGCATGCCTCAAGAGATACAAGAAAATTGAAATAACCCTTACATCTTATTAGACCACCATTGAATAGAGCTGGACTTCAACAACAACAGAAATAACAGAAAGCCTACACATTTCATGGAAACTAAACAACTTTCTACTGAAAGACTACAGGGAAGAAATAAAGAAGGAAATCAAAGACTTCGTAAAATCGAACAACATGAAGGCACAACACACGCAAACCTATGGGACACAATGAAAGCATTGCTGCGAGGAAAGTTCATAGCACTAAGTGCCTTCAAAAAGAAAATTTTAACAGTTCATATTAGTGAATTAACAGCAGAACTGAAAGAACTGGGAAGAAAAGAAGCAAACACTCCCAAGAGGAACAGAAGGCAGGAAATCATCAAACTTAGGGCTGAAATCAACAACTTAGAAACAAAAAGAACAAAACAAAGAATCAATGAAACCAAGAGTTGGTTCTTCAAGAAAATCAACAAAATAGACAGACCCTTAGCCAAATTAACTAAAAGGCAGAGGGAAAAAACCCAAATCAACAAAATCAGAAATGAAAAGGGAGAAATAACAACAGACATTGAGGAAATCCAGAGAATCTTTGGGTCCTACTTTAAAAATCTGTACTCCACCAAATTTGATCTTAAGCAAAATGGACAATTTTCTTGATAGATTCCACCTACCAAAGTTAAATCAAGATCAGGTTAACAGATTAAACAGCCCTATAACCCCTAAGGAAATAGAAACAGTCATTAAAATCTCCCAACCAAAAAAAGCCCAGGGCGGGATGGTTTCAGCACAAAATTCTGCCTTACTAATACTCTTTAAACTCCTCCACAAAATAGAATCAGAAGGAACACTGCCAAACTCATACTATGAGGCCACAGTCACCCTGATTCCTAAACGACACAAAGACCCAACAAAGAAAGAGAACTTCAGACCAATTTCCCTCATAAACATAGATGCAAAAATACTGTATCATATACCATGTATCATATACCATGGTCAAGTAGGCTTCATCCCAGGAATGCAGGGATGGTTCAACATATGAAAATCCATCAACATTATTCATCATATAAACAAGCTGAAAGAACAAAAACCCACATGATCATCTTGCTAGATGCTGAAAAATCATTTGACAAAATCCAACACCCCTTCATGCTAAAGGTCCTGGAGAGAACAGGCATACAAGGACCATACCTAGAAATAATATAGGCAATTTACAGCAAGCCAATAGCCAACATCAAATTAAATGGAGAGAAACTTGAAGCATTTTCTCTAAACTCAGAGACAAGACCAGGATGTCCACTTTTGCCATATCTCTTCAACATGGTACTTGAAGTTCTTGCTAGAGGAATTAGACAGCTAAAGGATATCAAGGGGATACAAATTGGAAATGAAGAAATCAAATTATCTCTATTTGCAGACGACATGTTAGTATACATAAACGACCCAGAAATTTCCAATAGAGAACTCTTTCAGTTGATAAACACCTTCAGCAAGGTGGCTGTATACAAAATTAATTCAAAAAATCAGAAACCCTTCTTTATATAACAAATAAATGGTCTTGTCATGTCCCCCTCAACCAGCAAGGACGACGCAACTCGCAAAAGCTCTTCTCAAGCAGTTTATTCAGGTCCCTTGAAAACAGTCTTCCGAATGCCCGGGCAGACCCAACCCACAGGCTAAATAGTATATGAACAGCCAATCAAGTAAAGCCACATGGTGCTATCTTAGAGGCCCACGTATGCGGAAGCAAGCCAGATCAGCAGTCTTAGCCAAATATGGACTTGTTTACCACCGAGAGCGCTCACCGTCGGGCTGGTGGAAGGCGGAAACGGGAGCCATCTTTAGTGCGCGGCACGTCGCAGCTCTCTACATGGTCTGAGAATTAGGGAAGCAACACCCTTCACAATAGCCACAAACAATAGAAAATACCTGGGGGTAACTCTAACCAAGCAAGTGAAAGACCTGTATGATAAGAACTTCCAGTCCTTGAAGAAAGAAATTGAAGAGGCCATCAGAAGATGGAAAGATCTCCCATGCTCATGGATAGGTAGGATCAACATAATAAAAATGGCCAACCTGCCAAAACCAATATACAGATTCAATGCAATTCCTATCAAAATACCACCAGAATTCTTTGTAGACCTGGAAAAAATAATTCTCAACTTCATATGGAACAACAAAAAACCCAGAATAGCTATAAAATAGCTGTACAATAAAAAAACATCTGGAGATATCACCATTCCAGATTTCAAGCTGTACTACAGAACAATAGTAATAAAAACAGCATGGTACTGGTACAGAAACAGACCAGTGGATCAATAGAATTTAATTGAAGACCCAGAAATGAACCCACACTCCCCTGGTCTCTTAATTTTTGACAAAGAAGCAAAAATCATATAATGGAAAAAGAACATCATCTTCAACAAATGGTGCTGGTCCAACTAGATGTTGAAATGTAAAAGAATGAAATTAGACCCATACTTTTCACCTTGTACAAAACTTAAGTCCAGGTGGATCAAAGACCTTAACATAAGGCCTGACACATTAAATCTATTAGAAGAGAAAGTGGGAAAAACCTTCGAACTCATTGGCACAGGTGACAACTTCCTGAAGAGAACACAACAGCTCAGGCTGTAAGACCAACAATCAGTAAATGGACATCATGAAACTGAAAAGCTTCTGTAAGGCAAAAGACACTGTCATTCTAACAAAATGGCAACCTACAGATTGGGAAAAAATCTTCACCAACTCCACATCTGACAGAGGGCTAATATCCAAAATTTACAAAGACCTCAAGAAATTAAATGCCAAGAAACTAAACAATCCAATAAAAAAATGGGGAACAGAGCTAAACAGAGAATTCACAAAGGAACAATCCCTAATGGCCAAGAGACACTTGAAGAAATGCTCAGCATCCTTAATCATAAGAGAAATGCATCTCAAGATGACTGAGATTCCATCTCACACCTTCAGAATGGCTAAGATCAAAAGCTCAAATGACAGTACATGCTGGTGAGGTTGTGGAGAAAGGGGAACACTCCTCCGTTGCTGGTGGGAGTATAAGCTTGTACAACCGCTATGGAAATCAGTCTGGCAATCTCTTAGAAAAACTTAGAAGCTTTGTCTCAGGACCCAGCCATACCATTGCTGGGTGTACATCCAAATCATTCCTCACCAAATCACAAGGAAGTTTCCTCATCTATATTCTTAGCAGCATTATTTGTAATAGTTAGAAACTGGAAACAACACAGATATCCCTTAACTCAGGAACGGATTAAAAAAAAAAAACTGTGGTACACAATGAAATACTACTCAGCCACCAGAAATCATGTAAATTGCAGCCAAACTAGAAAAGCTCACCATGAGTGAGGTAACCCAGACCCAAAAGGATGCACATGGCATCTATTGACTTATAATTGGATTTTAGCCATATAGTACAGGATAGCTATACTACCCCAAATGGAACCAGTACATAGACACTGTTTCTTGTCAACGAGACACTTTGCCCTAGTGGTGCTACCTTGTAGGCTCCCAATGTATGAGAAGCTCTTGGCCCTCATATGACTGCTGAACTGGGGTGGGGGACTGTTATGTAGGGACACTGTACTCCAGAGGACTGGGATGGAAGGGATAGTGGGTAGAGGGTGGGAGGGTGGGACTGGGAGTTGTGGTAAGAAGACACTGTGATGGAGATGTAACCTGAAGTAATGAATAAATAAATAAATAAATACATACATAAAAGACATAAAAATAACCAAAATATATAAATACATGAACAAACAAATAAACAAACAAACAAACAAACAAACAAACAAACAAACAAACAAACAAATAAATAAATAAATAAATAAATAAATAAATAAATACTAAAAAGCCTATAATCTCTTTCTCTTTCTTGTTGTGCCTGGTGGCTGAATATATAAAGCTATCAGCTACTGCTTCACCATCATGCTTCTCTGTTCCTTACCATGATGATAATGGACTAACTCTTTGAAACTATAAGCAAGCCCCATTTAAATGCTTTCCTTTATAGGAATTGCCTTATTTAAATGTCTCTTCACAGTAATAAAATAGTGATGAAGACAAGAAATGATACTTCTTTATTAAACCTATCTTGAGTCACAAAACAGAGATGTTCACTTTATCTTTGTCTCAAAGTGAAATCCATATGGTAGTTCTGTAGCATGAACTTACTTACACTTGTTACTTTCTCAGTGCTTTTGTTGGGAATGGTATAAAACTGGTTGAGTAAATCCAACCAAATCAACAGAAAGCCCAGTTTCATATAACAGCACCATTTTATTCTAAAGAGATTTTACACAAAGTCCTGCAGGAGGCATGGCTTAAAATGAACTTAGTAACAGGTTTGTTAGTTATCACAACAATTGGAATAAACTTAGCAACCTCTGAGAAAGAAGATGGAAGACCAAATTGCAGTTTTAAAAAATGAATGCTGTCCAAATAGCTGAAGATTGATGCTGCAATGTATGGAGAGAAAATGGGAACTGTCCAGGCAGCCACTGGTATGTCCTTTCTTAGTATTGGAAGCTGCAGTCCCTGCACTTCCTATATAATCAGATATATTTATCCCTCTCAGGTCTCTAAGGTGGTTGAAGAATAGATAGCTAGAGTCTCATAGTTAAATTTTGAGTTGTTTAGGAATCAAGAGGGTGTTCTGGATCTAAGAAGATATTTTAAAAATTATGAGGCAAGTTAGTATGAAAGCTGAGTTAGATATAGAACTTTAAACTCATGGAGATGGTTAGATAGTAGAATGTTAAAGTCAGGTGCCAAATACATATGGACTGGACATTGGGAATGTATGCTAAGCCATATAACTCTTATAATTGTGGCCTATTTATTTCTGTTGTTTTGTATTGTATTTATAGTTATAAGAAAAAGAACCATTTTTTTTGGACTGAAAGGGAGAGCTGTTGGGGGGAAAAAGAAATACCTTAAACAAAAAAAAGAAGGGAAGAGGATGGGGGGGTTGAGGGGGAGGAGGGTGGAAGGGTGGGACTGGAAGGGGGAGTAGGGAGGGGATTGTGATTGAGATGTAACTTGAAGAAATAAAAAATAAATTATTAAAAAAATGAATGCTGTATAACAGTATACAACAACTTGAATGAGAATTGTCAAGGCTATTATGAGTTAACCTCAAATTCTCCAAAGTAGTATATAATATAGCAAATTTTCTCAATCTTTACACGTGAAATAATTGAGCCTTATGTTACTTAGGAGCACATATGAATATAATAAAATACTAGTTATACAGTA
>CAJQZJ010033157.1:3665329-3708964 GCA_907164525.1 Lophiomys imhausi
AGAAGAAGAAGAAGAAGAAGAAGAAGAAGAAGAAGAAGAAGAAGAAGCAAAGAGCAGGAAGTAGGACACACGCCATGGGTTAGAAAAAAGAACCTCATTCCACATGGCCTGGAACATCAGCATAGCATGGAGGATGGCAGTCCAGGGGACATATGTATGTATGGGGTCATATTTGGGGAATAGAATTAAGAGCTAGTTTAGATGGGCTAAGATTACACAATTTAGGCCAAGGGTTGTTAAAATCCATCAGCTGTCTTTGTACTCATTTATAATTGTGGGTTAAGGATTAACACCACCAATCAATTAAATATAATATAAATACAAGTAAATTAATTATTTCTACAAATGGCCCCCAATGTAATACTAGTAAATAATTTAATTAGCCATTTTGAACAATAATCTGCTACCATTATTGAAAATGGTGAACACTAGAAAGTTGGGTTGTGTAGGAAGTAAGTCCCTAGAGATGTGCTTGTGAAGGGGTTTTGTCTAGTCTGCAAATCCTTCTTCTTCCTTTCTACTCACTGGCCATCACAAGATGGCCAACTTTGGTTCTCTTACCATGATGCCCTTGCTGTCCTTTACTCGTCCCCAGAAACTATGGAGCTAGCAGACCTGGAACTGAAGTTGGGAGGGAAAACACGTCTTTCCTACTTTAGGTGGTTTTCTCAGACATTTTGTCATAGTGACAAACATTATCTAATATGTTTTACTTTCCCAGTGAGAAGGACATGTATGATCAGTTTCATGCTCCCTTCTGTTTCCATTTCCCCAACTCTCTCCCCTACTCATTGTGCTTGAGCATCAGTGGCTTTTTTTCTGTTTCCAGAAGTTTGATTTTTAACTGGTCAAAATGACATTTGCTGCTTAATTTTCTGGGATGTGATGCTTCTAGATCTTTCTATAACCTGGTCCTCTAGATCATTCACGGCTCTGCTCAACTGCCATTTCCTCAGTGAGGTCATTCATGGCTAACCTATTCAGCTCTGTGTCCCCAGCTACACAGAAAGCATTATAGAATTATATAATCTGTTTAGTAGTTGGCACTAAGTGAATACAATTCCTCTGTATTCATTTATCTTCAGACCACAATGTAAGCTTCATCAGTAGAGGAAGGTGCTCTTTGTTGTCAACTATTTTATCTCCTGACCTAGCTCCAGTGAAAATCAAGTGTTTGTGGATGCCTGGAAAACCCTTCATTGCATTCATTTGATACACATAATAACCCTCTGGGTAGACAGTACTATTGATTCTTAGGCCTGAGCATTGTTTTTTATTCAGACATGAATGGAACACATATTGTAATAATGTTTAGAAATAGAGAAATCTTTCAGTCAATCCTTGGACACTACCTAGTCATCCTCCTCATAATTTATTATGGGCTGAGTAGGTATCATTCGCAAAATCAACACCATCTAATTTTTTTTTTTCATTTTAGAGTTTCTTGCTAGAGAAATGGCCAATAAAGCTCCAATGCTGGGAGCCAGGTGACTAAATCATTTCACATGAATACATTTATCAAAACACCATGCTGTATAATTTTTATATATATATATATAGTTATTTATACATAAATAAAACTGTTCTTAGAAGAAAGAAATGTATCTGTGACCGAAGTCTTATTTACATACACAATAGCTTTAAGAAAAGACATCTGTCCTTCATGGACTCTGAAAGTTCCTTATCTATAAAATGAGAATGGTGATATATTTTTTAAAGCATGTACTATAGATCCACCAAGGCGTGGGGAACATCACATGTGAGGTGGAAGAAAGTTGTAAGAGCTAGAGGACCAGGATTGATGATGTCAGTAGTGTTTTCTAGACATGATGCTGCACTCATGAGATTTCAACATCATTGCTACATAAAAAAGATCTACATAATGACCACAATAAACATGCCAATAAAAATGGGGAAACATCACAAGACCCCAAGCCTACATCAAGAGTTATAGTCATCTAGTGGGTGCTGAGGTAGAGAGAATGAGTTTTCTCCAGGGATGAGCTCCTTGATCGGTTATAGAATACCAGTAGTCAGTCTAAAACACATGCTCTTAAAAGTAACACAAAATGGACCCAATAGGATGTATGTATGTATGTAGGGAGGGAGTTAGATAAATTAAATTAGATTTAGAAAATATATAGGGGTTTCTGATACTGTCTCTTAAATCGGGGCATGAAGATCATTATCAGCATGTGGACTAAAACCAGGAAACAAACAGGAGACTTAATAGACTGAAAAACAAGGTTGAAGTCAGGAAAACAGGAAAGACTTAATGGACTTGAAGAAACAAAGTATTTAGCCTGACATTGTTTTCAGCTGCTAAGTGGGCAGAGACCAAATTAAACTGAAACAGAGTTCTTCCTATTTAAGGACAGTGCATGGAGCCCAAAAGGAGAAGAGGTCCCTGATGCTAGAGAGCTCCGAGAGTCCTGCTGAAAAAAGTGCTGGCCATCATTTCCTGGCCAGATTTCCCTGAGGCAGAAAGAAGCTGATGAGCAAAGAAAGCCTGAGCAAGACACCAAAGTTCAAGGACTAAACCCTATTTGCCTTAGAGGCGTGTGATCTGTTGGAACAGTGGCCTAAAGGAAACTGTGCCTGGCTTTAAGGACTCTGAAGTAGAGCAACAGAGTTGCTGATGTGAAGGGGCTGGGGTCTCCCAGAGAGAAGAAAGCATCAAACCTTATTTAAGGTGAGACTGCAATAACCAACTTACCCTGACGAACCTGCATCTGAGAGATCCAAAAAAAGGACTGCTAAGTGCGTTAAAAAATCTACAACAAAGACTGTGTTCCTGATGACTGAGGACCTGCCCCAGAGACTATCATTCTATAAGGTTAGAAAAATAATTATCAATAGGTTTAGTGGATAGGTTAAAGGGGTTGTAGGAATTTATAAGATTAATAGTTAAGAAATTGTTGGTGTTTGTTATAAGTGAATATAATAATAAATAAATAAGTGTTAAATAATAATTAAAAAGTTCAGTTACATATGTATGTATGTATATATAATATGTGTGTAAGTTTATTGTGTACATATAACAATAATAGTCATGGAAGAGGTCATGAATTTGAAAGGGAATAGAAGAGAACATGAACAAGTTGGGTTGGGAAGAGAAAGGTGCAGAAATGATATAAATATAGTACTCATATATGAAATTCTCAATACCAACACCAAAATGTTCTGCTGTGGTAGCTAGTCTTTATGTCAACTTGACACAATCCAGGATCACTTGGGAAAAAGCCGCCATATGATTGGTCTGTAGGATATTTTCATGATTGATGTTTGATATGGGAGGGCCTAGCTCACTGTGAGCAGTGTCACTCCTGGGTGGTGGCCCTGGGTGGTATAAGGAAGTAGACTGAGCAAGTCATGAGGAGCTATCCAGGAAGTAGCATCCTATCATGGCTTCTGCTTCATTCAGTCCCACCTTCTAGTTTCTTTACTGACTTTCTTTGATGATAGACTGTGGTGTTGAACTGTAGGATTAATATAAACCCTTTCCTCCCCAAGTGGATTTTGGACCTGAGGTTTTATCATTGCAATAGAAACCTTAACCAAGACAACTTTATTCCACTTGTTAGAAGAAATAACCAAAGTCGTACATGAGTCCCTTTTCCAGTATGCACATGTACTGAATGTCAAAAAAATAATGATGTATTGTTAGTTTTATTATTACACCCAAACACAGATCATGCAACATTGCAGTCACCTAAAAATATTGACTGAATAAACCAAGAAGCCACACTATCCTCTGGGTATTTGACAAATCCCAAGAAGTTTATCTTTTTCACCATTTGTTATTAAAGTAAATGAGGAATCAAGAAACATATGCATTCCTCTCTAAACATTTGTCAGTCACTGCCTAACCAAATCTCATTTCTGGAGTTACACAGAATTTCAAAATATATCCTTATTTAACCCAAATTATTGTTAACATGAAAGTGTATTGTTGGAGAGGCTCTAAACATCTTAAATCATGATATTCATATTTACAGAATTGTGGTGATATCCTTCCTCAAACCTAGCCCTTTTCCTTAGGTCAAGTTACTAACTGTTAGTCTCTCTATGTACCATCTTGATGTTAATTCAGGCATGCTCTGTCATTTCCCTTGTTGATGGAAACTCATCATATTTCAATATTGCCTATAAATTCAAAGGTGCATATGGATTCCCAGTATTAGGAGGATAAGTGCCATCTTTTGTCTCCTTTTGGATTTGCTTTTGTTGAAGGGAGACCCCAACATGCTTTCTGCTTGCTAATTATAAGGAGGGGTGTTTGAGGAGTCTTTAAAAAGAAATGCAGTTATCATTTCATGGGTGTGTGTCGTTCACAGAGGTAGACTCTACAGTTTCCAACTTATCAGGTTTAGTACTGTATTTAGCTAAAGCAAGGTCCTAAAATGGCCCTAATCTTGTGAGAAACAAGCATGATTTTGCTGTCTATGATGTTATATATGAAAAGGCCAAACAAAACAAAAGAAAACCCAACACACACATGGAAAGCATGTACACACCAGCTGTGAGTAGTGCAGAGTGGAGATCTTTCTTTTTCTTCCATCTCGTCTGTTTATTGTCATTTTATAGTGACTATTACATCTAGAACTCCTTCTGTTTATATTCACAGACTATATGGTGAAAGAATTCTCTTTCTAGTTGGATGATAGAAGAAGAACATCAACCATCAGAAAAATGACACTGGACAATTTCATTTAAAGTGTTAATAGTTAGATAAGTGATCTGAATAGATCGATCTCAAAAGGAAAATAAAAGTGGCTAATATATATGTTAAAAACGCCTGATATCTTTAGTTAAGAAGTGAAATCAAAAGTATGATATGCTAGCTCATTTAAGTAGAAAGACTTTAAAACCAAGAGCAAGTGTTGGTGAGGATATATAGTTTCTTTGAGACATAAGATGTAGCTTGAAAACTGCCAATGGGATGAGTTGAGAGAAAATTACAATTGAGTTAGATGCACACCATCTAGAGGAGTAGAGAGAATATCAAAACTGAAAGGGTGCTGTGCTCTGCTTGTTTGGCATGTATCTCCAACCTGTAGAAGAACGTGGTTTTCCCAGACAAGGGCACCTGTAGAGAGCTGCGATGTGCCGCGCCCTAAAGATGGCGCCGGTCTCCGCCTCCCACCAGCCCAACGGTGAGCGCTCTCGGTGATAAGCAAGTCCATATTTGACTAAGACCGCTGATCTGGCTTGCTTCCGCATATGTGGGCCTCTAAGATAGCACTACGTGGCTTTACTTGATTGGCTGTTCATTTTAGTATTTAGTCTGTGGGTTGGGTCTGCCCGGGCATTCGGAATTTGGAATTCGGAAGACTGTTTTCAAGGGACCTGAATAAACTGCTGGAGAAGAGCTTTTGTGAGTTGCGTCATCCTTGCTGGTCGAGGGGGACGTGACAAGTGGTGGCCCGTACGGGGACCCAGAAAAGACTCAGAACTCCTGCAGTCAGGGGCAGCGCTGGTAAGTTCCTGGGATAAATCAGGACAAGAAAGTTTCACGGAGATAGCGAACACAAAGTAAAGATTCGCGGATAATAGCGAACATACGGTAAAGATTCGCGGAGATAGCGAACAAAAGGTACAGTTTTGCGGGGAAGCAGCGAACTGAAAGTAAATTTTTAAACATGGGATTGTCTGAGTCACATCCAATTTTTCTGGCTCTTCAGGAGCTACTTTTAGCTAGGAATTTGAAGATTAAGAAGTCTACACTAGAAAGATTTTTGAATGAATGCGATTCCGTGGCTCCGTGGTTTGCGGTGTCCGGGAATCTTACGGTATCCTGCTGGGACAAATTAGGCAGGGACTTGGATTTTGCTTGGGAGCAAGGGACTCTGAAGCATGGAGTAAGACCGATTTGGAAAATGGTGAGGAGTTGTTTAGAAGATCAGAGATGTTGTAATGCAATCAAAGAGGAGAATCAGCCTTGGAACTGCTGCAAGGGGAAAGATCTGAGCAGGTAGACAATGAAAAGGAAAGTAACAAAGGCAAAAGATTTGAGCAGGCAGACAGTGAAAAGGGAGGCAAAAAGAAAGTTCCTCTCTATCCCGATCTTAAAGATTTTAGAGATTTTAGAGATTTTGAGGACTCAGAGAGCACGGATTCTGAAGGAGAGCTACACGCTCTAATAGAACAATTGGAGAGTACTGTTATTAGAAAAAAGGAAAAGAAAAAGGTAAAAGAGAAGGACACGCAGGCGGCAGTCGGTGTGGGTGGAGCTGTTGCTATAGCGCCTTCAGCCACGCTGGCGGCGGCTGGTGTAAGTAAAGCTGTTGCCGCGGCGCCTTTAACTCCTCCTCCATATCCAGAAGCCACTCAGATAGATCAGCCTGTTCAGTCACTGAAAGTAGGGAGATCTTTCTGCCCAGGGATATGGACACAAGTAAGAACAGAATTACAGTTTGCCTATCCGGTATACCAAGACCCACAAGGGAACAGGTACGAGGAACCGCTTGATTTTAAGGTGGTTAAATCTCTTGCAGAGTCGGTTCGTACCTATGGTACTACTGCTTCTTTTACAATGGCTCAAGTGGAAGCATTAAGCAGACATTGTATGACTCCGAGTGATTGGAGTGGCCTGGTCCGCGCCTGCTTAAGTCCAGGGCAATACTTAGACTGGAAAGCTTTCTTGATTGAGTATGCCACTGAGCAAGCAGCTAATAATCAGAGAGATGGAAATCCAGCCTGGGATAGAGATATGCTTCTTGGGCAGGGGAGATTTGCCAACCAGCACATAGGATATCCTATTCAGATTTATGAGCAAATAAACAAGATAGCTATCAAGGCTTGGAGATCTCTTCCTAATAAAGGGGAGGTGAGTGGGAACTTGACTAAGATTCTACAGGGCCCCATGGAGCCCTTTTCAGACTTTGTGGCACGAATGGTGGAAGCAGCAGGGAAGATTTTTGGTGACCCGGATGCTGCTTTGCCACTAATAAAACAGTTGGTCTATGAGCAATGTACCAAAGAATGTAGAGCTCCTATCACCCCTTATAAGAACAAAGGCCTAGAAGCCTGGATGAAAGTGTGTAGAGAGCTTGGAGGGCCGTTAACTAATGCTGGTCTTGCTGCCGCAGTAATACAGTTGGCCAGAAAAGGTGGAGGAAGTTCAGGAGTTTGTTTTAAGTGTGGCAAGATGGGACACTTTAAAAGACAGTGCCCCAGGGGAAGGAGTACAGAAAGTACAGGAAGTGTACAACGCCCCAGGCGGCCGGGGTTATGCCCAAAATGTAAAAAAGGGAACCATTGGGCTAATGAATGCCATTCAGTGATAGACATCCATGGCCAGCCTTTAACTCAAAGTTATGGTGGTGCTCGTCCAAAAAACGGACAGCGGGGCCCACGACCTCAGGGCCCACAAATATATGGGGCAGTAGAGAATCAGGACAAAGAACAGAATCAAGAGAGATGGCCAACCTTCCGTCATCTGAGAGACCGCGGAGAGCCACTGCAGGCTCAGCAGGATTGGAACTCTGCTCCACCACCAGACTCGTATTAACACCCCAAATGGGGGTCCAGTTAATTGAAACAGATTTTAAAGGACCCCTTGAACCTGGTACAGTTGGTTTGTTGTTAGGGAGGTCATCATCAGCCTTGAGAGGACTTATTGTCCATCCTGGAGTTATAGATCCAGATTATACAGGAGTGGTTAAGATCATGGTAGCCTCCCCCCGTGGTATAACGGCTATCTCTCCTGGAGATAGAATTGCTCAATTGATCATGTTGCCGAGCTTACATGACCGCTATGCAGCAAAGGATAGAGAGAGAGGAAAAGATGGTTTTGGGTCCACGGGCACGGATTTGACTTTTCTCTCCCTGGATTTGGACCAACGCCCCGTCTTGGAGTTAAAAGTTGATGGTAAAAAGATCCTGGGCCTTTTGGATACTGGGGCTGATAGGAGTATCATAGCAAAGAAAGACTGGCCTTCAGGTTGGCCTGTACAGGCCTCTTCTCAAACACTTCAAGGCCTGGGTTATGCTAACACTCCATATATGAGTGCAAGGTTATTAAAGTGGCAGGACCAAGAAAACCACTCAGGAGAAATGCAGCCATATGTACTTGAGCTCCCTATCTCCCTTTAGGGAAGAGACCTTTTAAAGGATATGGGATTTAAATTGAGTAATGACTATTCTGATTCAGCCCAACATATGATGCAAGATATGGGATATGCTCCAGGATTTGGAATAGGAAAATATTTGCAGGGACGAAAGAGTCCCATATCTATGCAGCAAAGACAAAAGAGACAGGGCCTGGGTTTTTCCTAGGGGCCACTGAGGAGGGCATTCCCATAACTTGGAAGACGGAGGATCCAGTATGGGTTCCTCAGTGGCCACTTTCCTCTGTAAAATTGAATGCAGCCAAAGATTTGGTGGATGAACAGATGTCTTTAAAGCATATAAAACCATCTGTATCTCCCTGGAATACACCTATCTTTGTCGTTAAAAAGAAATCTGGAAAATGGAGATTATTGCATGACCTGCGTGCCATAAATCAACAAATGCAGATCATGGGCCCAGTGCAACGCGGCTTGCCACTTTTGTCATCTTTGCCAGCCTCATGGCCCATTATAGTTATAGATATAAGAGATTGTTTTTTCTCCATCCCTTTGTGTGCCAAAGATAGTGAGAGATTTGCATTTACTGTTCCATCCTGTAATCATGAGGAACCTGATCAGAGGTTTGAATGGGTAGTATTACCCCAGGGCATGGCAAACAGCCCCACTATGTGCCAACTGTATGTGGAGGAAGCCATTGCTCCCTTGAGAAAGAATTTTCCAGATTTGAGATGTGTTCATTATATGGATGATATCTTACTGGCAGCTAAGAGTGAACAAATGTTAGATCAGGCCTATGAAGAATTAGTTCAATTATTAAAAAAGAAAAGGTTGTTTATTGCTCCTGATAAGGTTCAAAAGGAAAATGTGGTTGATTATTTAGGAGCGAAGGTTGGACCTGAAAAGATAATACCTCAAAAGATTGAGATAAGAAAAGATAATTTAAAGACTTTAAATGATTTTCAAAGGTTATTAGGAGATATCAATTGGGTAAGAGGCTATTTAAAGCTACCAAATTATGAAATAAGACCCCTATATGATATTTTGAAAGGTGACCCAGCACTTAATTCTCCTAGGCAATTAACAGACGAAGCAAGAAAAGCTTTATGTAAAGTGGAAGAAAGGTTACAGAGTGCCTTCCTAAAGAGATGGCAGGAAGGACAGCCCATTGCATTGTGCATATTTGCCACCTATGGTCAACCTACAGGATTGTTATGGCAGGACGGACCATTATTATGGATCTATTCAAAGATTTCTCTGAAAAAATCCATAGAGCATTATCCCACTGCACTTGCTGCTTTAGCCTTGAATGGTATCCAACAATGTTTGCAGTCTTTTGGAGTTGCTCCTGCCAGTATAATAGTGCCCTATTCCAGTTATCAAATTAAGATTTTGTGTGGCACTGTAGATGACTGGGCAATATTGCAATGTAGCTTTGAAGGAGTGATTGATAACCACTATCCTAAACATCCATTGCTATCATTTTTTAAGGAGCACCCAGTGATATTCCCTAAGGTTACTTCAGCAGTACAACTTCAAGGGTCACCAAATGTGTTTACTGATGGCTCAAAGACAGGCTGTGGAGCCCATTTGATAGAAAGACAAGAGCCCGTGTTATGTCAATTTCAACCGGGCTCCCCCCAAATAGTAGAGTTGAAAATAGTAATTGAGGTGTTTAAAAGATGTCAATTTGCATTCAATTTGATTTCAGATTCAGTCTATGTGGTCAACGCAGTAAAAGTATTAGAATTAGCAGGTCTTATTAAGAATAGTAGTACTGTATGTGCCTTATTACAAGAGTTACAAGTTTTAATCTGGCAGAGAAAAAGGTGTTTTTATATTCAACATATCAGAGCACATACAGGATTACCTGGACCATTAAGTGAGGGTAATGATAAAGTTGATCAATGGACCAGGATGGAATGCATTTTTTGGTGCTCATTCCTAGACCAAGCCAGACAGTTTCACCAATTATTTCATGTAAATGCAAAAACTCTACAGCAAAAATTCCATTTGTCTAGAGCAGATGCTAGACAAGTAGTTTTGGACTGTCCTCAGTGTGTGATTCATCATCATCCTCCCAGTGTGGGAGTGAACCCTAGAGGGTTGATGCCTCTCAAAATCTGGCAAATGGACGTTACCCACATTTCAGAATTTGGAACCTTAAAATATATTCATGTATCTGTGGATACCTGCTCAGGTATCATACATGCTACACCTATGAGTGGAGAAAAGGCTCACAATGTCATAGGACATTGCTTAGCAGCCTGGGCTGCATGGGGAAAACCACAGCAGCTAAAAACGGATAATGGACCAGCCTATACGGCACAGTCCTTTGTCTCCTTCTGCAACCAGATGAGGTACAGCTTAATCATGGATTACCATACAATCCTCAAGGACAAGGAATTGTGGAGCGTGCTCATCACACCTTGAAAGAATGCTTGCAAAAACAAAAGGGGGGAATAGGCCAAGGCCGTACCCCCAAGGAGAGAATATCTTTAGCCTTATTTACTTTAAATTTTTTCAATTTGGATGCTCAAGGCCGCTCAGCAGCGGACAGACATCAGGATTCCCATGGTTCACCTAAAAGCATGGTGAAGTGGAAGGACATTCTGACAGGCTCTTGGCGGGGGCCTGACCCCGTGCTAACATGGGCGAGAGGGTCTGTTTGTGTTTTTCCTCAGGATCAACAAGATCCAGTGTGGGTGCCTGAACGCCTTGTGAGGAAGATTCGTCATGAAAACCTTCCTAAGGATCCTGGTGATAGTAGCAGTGAGTATGTCAGGAATGACCGAGCCAAGATGGGGGATCCTGTTGATATTCCCAAAGCCGATGCTGGTCAGACATGATGCAACTGTGTTTCCACGCAAATTAGCAGTAATAGAAGCCTAGGCTTACCCTACCTTCCCTTTGATGATCAAAGAAGCCCTATAGAGGGTAATAGAAATGTCAGCTTGAAGGGTAGTCTGTGGTTTTTAATGAGCTTCAATAGGTCAGATGATACAAAATGCATTAAATTGTCTCAGCAGTCAGCAGATTTTTTACCACAACTGAGGTTTGGGGGTAGGAGTGGTGGTTTGTTTTCAGACAATGGTTCTCGTCTTGAAGGATGGTGGCCCACACGAGTCTCTGACTGGGACCCCCCCAGACAGCCACGCTGGGCACCTTTTTGTAGAGGATCCACAGGAGAGGAAGGAACTTTTCCATGGACTGGATGTCAGGAGCGCAGAGCAGTTTGGGTTGAACAAGATTATTTTTCCTTTAGCCCCATGATTAGTAATATAGTGAATAAGTCTTGTACAGGAATGCTTGATATATCTACTAGGGATCCTCAGCAGACTGCCACCAATCCTTTTGATTTGTGGCTTTTGTGTGGAGTAAATGGAAGTTGCATGGACTTGGGACCTGTCATTATGCTTGGGGGAGGAATTTATCAAAGAGGTAATTTTTCCCTAGGGTCCGCTACCAAATTGGATTTTTCTAGTGGTAGTGGCTCTGGTACTTGGAATTCTTTGTTTCATTCTTACCGCAACAAGAACTTTTCAGCCTCGCCAGTGTGTCTCTGGCCTCCTTTTCTGTGGATTGTAAGTAATGGGAGTGCATCCTTGGGTGAAGAAAAGTTAGTATGCACTCCGGGCACATGTTTTTATGCCCTATGCTGGAATGCCACAGCCTTTCCTGTGGCTGTGGTGACTAGAATGCCTCGATATGTACCAGTTCCTGTAGAGGCCCCTAATACCATGATGCTATTCAGGTTTAAAAGAGATTTTGGCATCACTGCAGCTATTGTTACTGCCATCACTGTTGCTGCTGTGGGAGCTACTGCCTCAGCTATTGCCTTGTCTAGTTCTATACAGACTGCCAATGCCCTGAATAACATCTCAGCCACTGTAGCACAGTCATTGGATACTCAGACCTCTATGAATTCTCATCTCAAAGGAGGTCTTATGATAGTTAATCAACGCATAGATTTAATACAAGAACAGATTGATTCTCTTTGGCAACTAGCACAATTGGGGTGTGAGTGGAAATTGCAAGGTTTGTGTGTTACTTCCGTGCAGTATCAAAATTTTACAAAGGCTGCTAATTTGTCTAGACAATTGTCAAAGTTCCTCTTACAGGATTGGTCGGCTGAATTTGAAAATTTGATGAGAGAGCTGAGAGCAACAATCATCCACATCAATTCCACTCGGGTGGATCTAAGCCTGGCTACTGATTTGACTTCTTGGATACAGACGGCTATGGATCATCTTACATAGTGGGCGGGCGTAGGCTCTTTGGCGATACTAATGATACTAGCCTCTCTGTTTTGCCTATGGTGCATCTACAAAATGAGAGCCACACAAAAGTGTAATGCAGCCATGATTATACAATCCCTTGTCGCCATTGAGGCGGGCCAGTCCCCTCAGGCATGGCTCGCTGTCGTGAAGTAAATCTTCACTAAGTATAGTCCCTGCCCACTGAGGTATTCGTTCCACGGATATTAGGGTCTGGCAAGTCAATGACGGAGTTGACGGGTAAGTCTCGGCCACCTAAGACAGGGCAGTCCCGAGTGGGGAGGCTGACCCAGAGACGGGTAAGAGTTTGAGCACCGCCCACCTACAGGCTCAGGCCCACCGTGAGATCCCCAGATAGAGGGATTACGAAGCCTTTCCAGGGACTTTTACCTACTTTAGAAAAAATAAAAAAAGGGGGAACCTTGTCGCGTCCCCCTCGACCAGCAAGGATGACACAACTCACAAAAGCTCTTCTCCAGCAGTTTATTCAGATCCCTTGAAAACAGTCTTCCGAATTCCGAATTCCGAATGCCCGGGCAGACCCAACCCACAGGCTCAATACTAAAATGAACAGCCAATCAAGTAAAGCCACGTAGTGCTATCTTAGAGGCCCACGTATGCGGAAGCAAGCCAGATCAGCGGTCTCAGCCAAATATGGACTTGCTTATCACCGAGAGAGCTCACCATCGGGCTGGTGGGAGGTGGAGACCGGCGCCATCTTTAGGGCACGGCACATCGCAGCTCTCTACAGGCACCTGTGCCTGTTTGTAGTTCATTGCTTCAAGAATGTTCTTCCAAACAAACGAGACCTTGAAATCATACTGAGATTGTCAGATGAACTTTATTTTCTAGCCTTCTCATCTCTAAATCTGTCCCAGTGTCCTAATTCAACCCAAACATCACATAGGTTGTGTCAATTTGCCTTGTCTTTGTCATTGGAAAGATGTCTAATTTGTTGTTGTTGTTTTGAGACAGGGTCAGGCAGTGAAACCCTGGTCGGTCTGGAACTTACTGAGTAGACCAGGCTAGCCTCAGAATCACAGAGACCCTTCTGCTTCTGCTGGTAATTAATGGTGTGTGCTGCTGTACCCAGCCAATGGCTGACTTCTTAGATCTTTACCTAACAGCAGAACATACTTGATTGGCATGTGGCATCTGACTTCAGTGGCTTAATTACAAACAACTTTTGACAGGATTGTGGCTTTCATATGTTCAATAAATTCTTGATTTTTTTTATTTAAGAATTTAAAAATTAATCATCAACTCATACTATTTTGGCTGACACAGGGATGAGAAGGGATGGCAGAGGATGTTGAGTTTCTGAGTAATTCCTATCCTTTTACTTGCAGGATCCCTCATCAGGGAGCTGATGAACAGAGAGTGCTGGGAGCTTTTGCTCCAGTTTCTGGGTGTCAAAATGGAAGAACCCTTTCTTGGACCTATGCTGCAGTTGGTTCAGGCATAAGAACAAATTACTAAGGATGTAACAATAAGTTATAAGCAGTATCTACCCCTCCTTATGTCTTAGTTTCCATGTTAAAATGAGGGTGGCCATGCTTTCAATGTTAATATTTTGTTTGAAACGACTCTTTTTGTTACATTTTATTGAGAACCATGACTATAGCTCTGACCTTACTGATTCGATTGACGTTGGCCTCCAGGCTGCAGGAACTATGCCTGTGGTTGGCAGCTTCTGAAATAGCTAGTGATGCAGATGTGCTGATGTTGCCAGTCTTGTACATGCTTTGAATGCTGACTGACCCTGGCTGCTTACTTTTAATTAAGAGAATACTAAATTAAAGGTGAGAAGACGTCATGTCTGACATTAACCTATGAAATATGCTAAGTCAGGGTTGATAGCATCCCACTTCCCCTTTCTTGTTCAGATGAATTCATCTCCTGTATTGTAGGCTGCCAGGAGAGAAATCCTTAGAACAGAGAGCCGGATGAAGCTATTAGATGGCTACTCACTAAGAACCCAGCTCTCAGTCCAACAGCCACGAAGACCTGAATCACGCCAGAACCATGAGTGGTCTTGGAAGAAAACCCATTTCCACTTAAGCCTCAGGATACTTCAGCCTTGTCAGAAACCCAAAACTAGCATTGTGCCTACATTTCCCAGCCAAAGAACTCTGAGATAGCTGGTGTTACTTGAGCTCACTGGAATCTGGGGAAAATTGTCAACATAGCAAAAAATAACATACAGTATCTGAGTGAAGAGAATGTGCATGTCAGCCATTGCCTTGTGCCTTTTTTCTTTTGATCTAGATGAACTGGTCGTGTCACCAGTGTCACAGAATTTAGTTAAGAGGATGGTGATTAGAACTGTCTGTTTTTGTCCAATTTTGTTTCCTTATCACATGATTTGTATTCAGGACTCCAGTCAGGCCCATTGAACTCTCATTAAAGTATTTAACATAATTTAAAATGGATGGGAAAAAGAACACAAATTCTTCCCCCCTTTTCTTCTTCTGTATTGTGTTGCCTGTATCCAAGTGAGACAACAGCATCAGATAGCTCATTGTCTTAGTGAAGTATTGGCCGTTGCTTCATTTGAGAACCTAAACATCTGCTGGCCATCAGTAGCACAGGCCACTTGCATGGAAGGATATCAATGTGTTCCTTTCTGTTATGAGTTCCTCATCAAAAGTCCTGCAAAGAGAATTGGCATTTCTGTATTAGAGACAGCTGAACTATTTATCTTTTCTCAGATCTGTTAGGCTTCATCAGTTTTAAAGCACACCATGAGACAGCCACCCACTGAAATGTATTATCCAGAAGTTGAAAATGCCTTCACAAGACTAAAGTTTAAAAATCTTCCTTAAACTTTGATAGATGATATGGTCATAAATAGAATGGCTGCATTTTTAAACTTTTGTAAGATAATTAGAAATGACACCACCAGTTTGTTGTTGTTCAATGGGCTTTTGTTATAAGTGTTTCTGGCTCCAAAGCTAAGAAGTAGGCCTAGATCTCTGACAATCTGAGTAAATGCCTTTAATAAGCAAGAGAGCTCATGTAGCACATTGACTTCTTCATTTTACCTTGGTTGCTGGGAAACACAGCTTTTTTTTTTTCTTACTCATTGCTAAGAGCTAGTCTTAGGTTAAATTTCTGTTGTATTGTTTTTTTTGTTTTCTCTTTAAGAAGGAAATTTTAAAGTGTGTGTGTGTGTGTGTGTGTGTGTGTGTGTGTGTGTGTGTGTATCTTTCAGAGGCAGGTGCTGGAAATCAAGCTTGGGTCCTCAGCAAGAGCTCTATTTTCTTTCTTTCTTTCTTCCTTCCTTTCTTTCTTTCTTTCTTTCTTTCTTTCTTTCTTTCCTTCTTTCTTTCTTCCTTCCTTTTGTTATTTCTTTATTTCTCCTTCCTTCCTTCCTTCCCTCCCTCCCTCTTTCCATCCTTCCCTCCTTCCTATTTCCTTACCTCTCTCATTCTTTCTTTCTTTGTTAGTTCTTTTTTATACAATACATTGCCATCACAATTTCCCTTCCTTCTACTTCTCTAGGGTCCCTCTGCCCACCACCTCCTCTCTCCCCGAGAGATACACTCCTCCTCTATTTCCCTTCAGAAAAGGGCATGCCTCCTAGAACATCAATGAAGCATGGCACAACAATAAGTCTAGGCACAAATCCTCATATCAAGGCTGGATAATGAAACCCAGTAGGAGGAAAAGGGTCCAAAAAGCAGGTAAAAGACTCAGAGACACCTGTTCTTAACTACAGAGTCATGTACTCACTTCTATATATATTACTTCATAGTTGTTTAATTTTCTTTTGTTATTTTTCATGGTTTATATAATTTTTGTGTCTTCCTGTTTTAAATTGAAACATAACACTATTCAGTGATTATTCAACACTTGGAGAAAGGTTTTATATTAATTTAAGCAAATAATTTTTATTTAGCTTTCCATGGTACAAGTGATTCAATCAAAATGGATTGAAAATTTGTTCAGTGGTCATGTTTCAGGAAGTGTGAGCCTACTGTGCCCAATTCTGAGTCTTCTTGCTTCTATGTGGAACTTTAATGGAGATACCCTAACCAGGGACCACTCTGCTTCTGCCTAAGACTTCTCCCTCTATTTCTTCAGTGCTTCTGTGATTGGATGAACTACTTTTTATCTTTTAACACATAGTTATTTTCTGCTTAAACAACAAATCATACGTTTTCAACTAAAAATCCTAAATAACATAAAGTTACAAACATATATGCCTCTGGGTTCTTTAAAACTAAAAATGATTGAGTGAATCAGTATAAATATCAGGTAGCAGCAAGGTATGGGGGAAATGAACACCTTTACTAATAGTATTTCCTTTAACATTTACAAAATATTTTTCTAACCTAGTTGCATCTGTTTACCAAATTTTGCTTATGGAACTACCAGGTTGTGACCTTTGACACTCAAATTTACTTGTTGGATTTGATCTCTCTCTCTCTCTCTGTATTTGATTGGATATAGTGACCCTCTTGGTTACTACATTTTAAATCTGCATTTTCTATTTATACATTTTGCCATCTTAGTGGCATGATTTGTGACTGTCGGTGTCCTGGAGTTTCTGAGATATTTGCTTGTACTGTTGTATCTTATACCAAAGTAGTTCTAAATGTGAAAAGAATAATAACAATCAGTGTGGATAAATGCCAGGGGTATGCTGCTCCAGCAAGTGCTCTCTGTGTCACACAGAATGACTGTCTAGGAAAACCCCACATTCTACATGTATGTATATTAGTGCTCCAAATGTTCCCTACCTGTAACTTGTTTTGAAATACCCACAAAACTGGAAGCCTAGATGACATTTCTGATCCTAGGATACAGCAGAATCAAGTATTCTGTTACAAGTGGCATGCCTGCGAGTTTCATCTAAAAGTCTGATCATGAAATAGCTCTACTGGCTAGTTTTCAGGATGGGAAGTATCTGTGGTGATGCCCAGGGGAAGTACATCTATTCCACCCTTCCTTTGAGAGCTGGTTAGCCTCAGCTCTTTAAAGAATGAGATCCAGGATTCAGTTCTCTGGGTCTCATCCAGAGAGAAGCAGTGTGTTAAGTCAATATTTTGTTTGTGGCTTGAAAAGTATATTTGAACTGCATTCTACTTTATGATTCATGGAGACTTGTCTCATCTTCCCACTGGGATGTCATGTATATGGCCTCATTTGCTCTAAATGACCTTTCAACTTTTTCAAAGTTCTTTGATCTCAGTATTACAAACTCATGCATGCTTCTCTAGTTTGAGTATCAGTTATTATATGTTATAAACTCTCTTTCCTTTTTCACTTCTTTGGTGTATGAGAAGTAGAAGGCAGTGTTCCAATCAATAGTGAGGCTAAAAGTCTGGGTAGTAACATCAGGAAAGTGGAATACTTTAGACTCCAAAGGCAATGTTTTCCTTCCTGACATCAATAATAGAAATGTTATGGTGCTAAAGAAGGATTTCTATCATGGGCCTTTATACATCGTCCAGATAGTAATCATTGACATATGTCATTCAGATTTGTATATATACCACTGAAGTGAGCTTCTTTTTTGTGATAAAGTTATATTTGTTCTAGATAAAAGTTTTGGAATCTCTGAGAAAAGGCTACTCCTAACACACACACACACACACACACACACACACACACACACACACACACCACTCCCACCACTCACAAAACTACACCAAACAAGCAAGCAAGCAAGCAAACAGACAGACAAACAAACAGACAAATGAATCAAATCCTCACAACCAAAAAGAGGAATGATAGAGCCAGTGTAGAATAAAAGTAAATGAAAAGGGTTGCGTAAATAAAATCGTCATGCTCTTTCATGGGTGGTGTTTAAACCGCAGAGATGCAGAGAGAAATGGCCATTTGCGATATCACTTCCAAGCACAGATTTTATTAAGAGCTATGGGTTAGGAGAACTGAAAGAAGGCTTACGACAACCTTGTCTTGCCTAACCCTCCTCGATTTGCAAGCCATGTGGGTTAGAAAGTGGAAGTAAGCTGCTTGGGTCAAGTGTATAAGCGAAAGAGAAAATTGATAAAGAAATAGATTACATATTAAAACAGATTTTTAAAATTTTCTTAGGAGTATCAAAAGTTATAGTAAATGAATGTATCAAAGGGTTTGAGTCATCAGTGGTATGATTATTTTTATATAGCTCCTTCCTTATCTCCCTCCTTTCTCTTCTCACCCAGTTCTCATTTTCTTCCTTTTTTAGGTGATCACCTTTGAATTTGCAACTCTTTCTCCATGTACTCCAGGCCACTATTGTGAACAGAGAATAGTTTGTCTCCTTTTGAGATCTTTTTACTTGTTATAAATGAGGAGATTGCTAATGGCATCAAATGGTCACACCAAGGATGTTGCAAACATCTTATCTTCCTACATTCTGATTCCTACATACAACAAAGAGTTTGCCTGTCTCAAATGTCAGCAGCATTGAGTTTGAGAAACCAAACTTATAATGGTGTGCACTGGCAAAGAGAAGATGCTAGGGAGTTAAATAGTCTGACTTATCTACCAGAGATGTAGTCAAGGCTCTCAGGTTTTAATACTAGATAGTAATGGCCCATAGTAGATATTTCTCCTAGATATCCAAATTATAATAAAGTTTATAAGTTAGAGATAGTAAGAAATTGATGAAAATACTTTAATACATCAATTATTGCAGTATAGCATAATAACTGTTTTGAAGATGTGTTTTTTCTTTGAAAGTACTCTATTGTCACTCTTGTTAACCTAATGAGAGATGACCCAGTGCTTACATGATGAGATAGGATGAAATGACTCACATAGGTTTTGTGACAGAATATCAAGCTACTACATAAGGGTATCCAGGATACAACCCAGATATTGAAGTAACTGATGTGATAACAGGCTTTTCTTGACTAAAGGACTTATATGGTATAAATGCAATAGACAAAACAGGGAGTCACATCCCAGGTAGGGCAAAGTGAATTGGCATCAGATTTTATCATACCACTCAGAACAGTATATACATATATATAAACTTATGGATCCATTATTTTCAGAACTTTCCAGGAGTCTGAAGTCAAGAAGGTGAAATCATAATCTACTGTAGGAGGCATGGCTGCAGTGACAGAAGGAAATATGAGGCTTGGTAGTACCAGAGAGGCATTTACTGGTTATGGAGTCAGCAATGGCAAACTATATGTTGAGAGTGGGAATCTGATGAGGCAGCCTGGAAAGGATGATGGTGCAACCTGATGCTGTCATGCTCTCCCACTTCCATAGGCCTTGGAAAAGATAGAAATGCAGCAGATAGTTTAAAAGGTGACATAATTTCAAAAAGTGATGAAATCTCAGAATAGGAATCATATTTCTTGACCCCTTAAACTTTTGGCTCATTGACAAGATTCAATGCTTCTTAAAGGAGCTCTCAGTTCAGCTAGTGTCCTAGTCATCTAATTTTAAAAGCAAATAAAGGAGATGCTCAGGCAATGGGCATAAGATAGTGTCCTTGGCTCCAATTAGTCTATATTGGCATGTATGATATCTATAGATTACTTGGACCCACGGTTCCATGTTAGTCTGGTGGAAGAGTTCCTCAGTGAAGTGAAGTGGACTACAACTGAGTGTCCATGTCAATGACACCAACCCCAGAAGGAAGCCAGTGGAACTTGCTATCTGAGGCTCATGTCCATAGTGACTTCAAGTTGCAGATTTCTGAAGCAGCTATAATGAGCCCATGGAGACCATTTGAAGCAGGATAACACAAACCCTTTCCATTGTACGCCATGATGTCATTTACATGAACATCGCACACACCATCTTGTACCTAGAGAAGGGAATGAGAAGAGGTGGCAGAACTCATCTAAAAGAGTCAATTTCCTAAAAGAAATAAAATTTTAAACTAAGTAGAGCAGAGGCTTGTAAGAAACAATTACTTTTCATAAATTGACAAAAATGAATGATCACAAGGAAAAAAAAGAGATAGAAAGTTAACATTTCTTATATTGAGTTGGTCAATGAATTCTGGACATTAACTTAGTTCCTGTCACTTTGTGTTCAAGTACATCATCCTTCCACCCAAATATTTTGAGTGGTATGTTGCTTTTGAGCCAACATTGATTTCCATGTTGTTTATCTACCTGCTTTGCTCTATATCAATGAGAAAGATATAGAGCATTCTTAACTGAGTATCTTATATGTATGTGATGTGACACTGTCTCTGAGACCCATGCTCTGGATCCACAATAAATTTAGACAAGTCTAGTAAAACTTCAGGGAGAATTAAGGTAACTGAACAAAGAATGGAGAATTATTTCAGAATCAGTTGCAGTGGTTTGAAGGAAGACTGCTTATCAGAATCCAGTTATATCTCTAGCCACAGGAAGAACATTTGGTAAGGGAAAGAAATGACTGCCAGATTGTGATCTTTAACAGAGTGAAGCTGGTAGCATATTCTGCCCCTAGACTCTTCTTAATTTCTGGTTTCTTGCTTATAATGTCTGTCAGTCAACTGAACCAGGTACAAGAAGATAGTAAGGCTTAGGTGATGGAATTTACTGAATTCACCTACATGAATATCGAGCAGGTAGAGAAGGTTGGAGAGGGAGTGTCTATGAGGACAGATAGAGGATATCTAGATAACTTTGTGTATACATACACTTTGGTAGAATTATTTAGAATTTGATCTCTGTCATATATTCTATATGACTAGGTAAATGTTGTTTTTATTTACTCTGTTGGAGAGGACAAGATGAGAGCCATACCCAAACTGTACATCTGTACAAATACATGATTTGGATTCAGTCCAGAGGATTTCTTTCTCTGTTTGACTATTCCTAGGCCTAGGGCTGGATGCTTCTAGCCTTTGTACAATCTAATCTTCTGCAAGTCTGAACCTTGAAGACTTCAGTTTCCCGTCTCCACTTGCTAATGTAGGCCTAGAATGTTTCAGCCTCTGAGACTTCCTGATAAATGAACTCACCCTTTCTAACATTTTCTGAACACTGGTTAGATGGCTTAACTCAGCCATTCTGTCCCAAACTCCTCTCCATGCTGACTGATTCAATCTGGCTTCTCTCTTGGCTTCTGACTGAATTGCTCTGCTTGGCCTCCAACTAACTCTGGCAATATCTTCTAATCTTCTGGTTCCTTGTCTTTCTCTGGATCATTCTCCCTGAAACCTGTCTCCATAAAACTGTCCTGGTAAAACTGCCACACACAGTACTACCATTACTTTTACAACTGCTCTATCTCTAATCTCCTTGCACTGTTCTATTATTATTATTATTATTATTTAATGTGGCAAATTATGTTGATGAATTTTTGTATGTTGAACCATCCCTACATTCTTGGGATGAAACCTACTTGATCATGGTGTATGATACTTTTGATGTGTTCTTGGATTTGGTTTGCCAGTATTTTATTATGTATTTTTGCCTCTATGTTCATGAGGGAAATTGTTCTGAAGTTCTCTTTCTTTGTTGAGTCTTTGTGTGGTTTAGGAATCAGTGTGACTGTGGCCTCATAGAATGAGTTTGGCAGTGTTCCTTCTGTTTCTATTTTGTGGAAGAGTTTGAAGAGTATTGGTATTAGCTTTTCTTTGAAGGTCTGGTAGAATTCTGTGCTGAAACCATCTGGCCCTGTTCTTAAGCAGCCTTTCTTCCCTGTGCTGTTCTCCTGAGAATTGGACACATCCTATCTTTGACTCATTCTGTTAAATCTTTCTCTGATTCATCAGTTTGTCTGCCCTTCAATCAGACATCACTTTCAAAATAACCTTATTTTCATTGTTTTGGATTAAAGGTGTATGTATACTAAGGGTGTGTCTGTATTCTAGTCAGATCACAGAGATCTAAAAGGTCTTTAGAAGTGATCCCTTGCCAGAGCAGGCATGTTGCTGAATTAAAATTCCTCCACATGACTAAGCAGATTATTTTAATTTTTCTGTAAATTAGTTCCCTTTTGTGGATAATAATGACAACAATAATCTATATCTCATTAAGTTGTTTTGAGTGTGGGGTGGAAATGCATGTAGGAAATTCATGATAGAAGCAGACATAGCCTGTGTTTAATAAACATTATTACTTGAGTTTCCTGGGCATTTTGTCTGCAGAAGGACAGTGCCAATGATTTCAGGTTACTGCCTAAGAGAAATTTCTTATTTCTGCTTAAGAGAAATACTTAGGCTTCATATTCAAGAGAATGCCATTTTATGGAAATTCTGGTGAGAAGGGAAAACTACCCTAGATAGTACTGGCTTTGTAGTTCATCTCACTTCTGTCACCAGCATGTTTCCATTTTCCTGAGAGGAATATTTTGAGAAATCCTCAAAGAAAAAAAACATGAGTTGTATTGACTAAGCAAAACTTACATTTTCTAATTGGTTCATCTTAGAGTCTCAAAGCTGCCTAAATGTTCTAAGGTTGGGTTGTGTGACAGAAAAATAACTGGACCCTTCATGTAATCCTGAAACAAACACTACTTTACACTCTCATGTGATATTCGGTATTGTGGTGTGCTGTTTGGCTCTCCTGTTTACCTTTCAAGATGAGACATCTAATCTCCTAGCTTCTGAAAGTGTTGATGGTTGTCCACTTCCAGTGACTTTCTCTTTGGAAACTGACCTTGGCTGAAACTGACCTAATTTTTCAGTGGCTAGTCATGCTTGATGAAAAACTGGCTTCCTTGCCTCTGTTTGAAACTGCTCTAATGACTCTCACTAGCTCCTTGCCCTCTGTAGGGCAACCTACTTTCATGACTGCCTAGCAGGTGGCTCTTCTTCCTCCCATATGTGGACCCCAATAAAACACTTCAACACATTTCCTGCTTAGAAATCTTCATCTTGTAGTCTATTCCAAGAGGCATACTCTGGCAAGCTTTGGTCCCAAGAATCAGTATTTGTAAACCTCCCTTTCAGTTATTGTATCACTTTGAATGTTCATCAAACATTTTTTGAGATGAGAACATGATTCAATAGGATTTTGTGCATAGGGTGATAAGATTTTTACAGAGCCCACTATTGAAGACTCTAGGATTAATGTGTAAGATCAGATTGGTTGCAGATACTTTATTTTCCTTCCATGTGTGCCTGACCCATACCATATTCTCTATCAGAGAATGTCTCTTTCTCAGATAGAGGAAAACTAAACTTTAGTTTCATTATGGTTGGATTCGCACAAAAGAACATTTCCTGGGACCAGTTTTTCTTGGTGTTTTTACTCTGGAATTTACTATGATTAACTGGCCCATAGCCACTTAAGCTCCATCTGTACCCTTCAAGTGAATCTTGGAGTTTGTGCCTTTTTTTTTTATAGTGTCAATACATACTTAGTGTACCTAAGATAGAGATGTCCACCAGAATGATTCACAAGATGGCAGTGCTGCTGCCTTATGACCTGATGTGACTCATTAAGACTGTGACTCTATTTAATATTGTTTCAAGAGATGGGTATATTGTATATGAAATATCCATTCATATCCACTCAGTATGTTGCATTATTAAAATATCCATTAAAATTTTTATACTAAGAACTAGCAATGCTTTGGGAACCTACAGTTGTTGGAGGTATTTGGTTGACTTTTTCCAGCTAAGGGACAAGGGGCAGTGCTTCAGTTTTTCCAGTTGGCTGTAGCAGGTATACCAGTAAGGCAATTGCCTATAGTGAATGCTTCAGAGAATGAGCCATGGGATCTCCTTTCAATGGTTCTAACTACATTGTACTCATGGCTTTTATGAAGATCTGCCAGACTTTCAGGGAAGGTTCATACACGGTTTCACCACTAAAAGTTACTCATTCTCTGATATTTCCAACATGACACCTGTGCTTATATCAAATTCCTACACCACCATCAAGTGTATCTCACTTTTAAATTTAAGGTCAGCTAAAACCAAGTTAGGAGATACAGTGGAGGGAAGTTTACCATGAAATGTTGCTTACAATGTGTTTCTTTTGGAGCTCAAGTCTCAAAAGGAATGAAATTTCACCAGTTTGGCCCAAAATAAAATAAATAAAAGGACTGAAATTATAGGCAACAGGATGAGGACAGTGCTGGGAGCCAACCAAGTGAGCTCTGTATGGTAGACTGAGTGTGACATGTCCAAATAGAGGAAGAAAACAATAGCTGAAAATCTAAACTGTCGTCCTTAACAAACAGAAGAAATTCTGTGACATCTTTAAGACATTTAGAAAGTTTCTTTCTTTCCAGTTATAAAAATTGGCCTGTTATCTCCATGAAAGTTTCGGTGAAAAAGAGATCCAAACATTCATATTTTAGAAAGGGTCTATAAAATGATTTTTAATACAGTATTTTAATTTATTCTTTGAAACTTAAGATGTGTATAAATATAATTTGATAGTTTTGACTTTCACTCTCTCCTACAGCTCCTCCCTGATAACCCTTCCCTACCCCTGTCTTCCGATTGCATGTCTTCTGTTAAACTTTTTAACAGCCCACTGAGTTCAATAATTGCTCCCCATTCATAGGTGTGCTCCCATTCTACTCTCTGGAACAGTCAATCTGTCAGAAACTACAACTCTGAAGAAAACTGACTCTCCCTCCCCTATTAACCATTAACAGTCAGTACCTCCTTAGCTAGAGGTGGGGGATTCTGTACTTCTCTCTCATCCATGCTGGTATGTTGACTGTCTTGATCTTGTGTAGGTCTTATACAGGCTTCTGTAGTTGTCTTGAGTTCATGAGTACATTGGTCCTACCATTTCCAGAAGATACTGTTTTAGTCTGGTCCTCCCCAATCTTTGGCATTCCACAGGTCCCTTTGGCCAGTTGTGTATCTCTGCATTAACCATCCTCCACTGCATAAATAGGCTTCTCTGATTTGGACTGAAAGCTTCACTAATTTTTGGGTACAAAAATACATGTTAAGGAACTTTTTATAAAATGTCAATTTGGGAAAACCATATCAGTAGGTTTACCTGTAGGATCTATGAGCTCCCAAATCATAGGTTGTTGGATGGACTTACATTAGTATGCATGAATTGTTCCTCATGCACTGGGCCTTATATCTAATAAAAAACCAGTTGGTTACTACCTCACATTTATTCCACCATTACATCAATGGGCATATCTTGCTAGAATGGCCTTTATTGTAGCTGTCATGGTTCATGGCTGGGTATTATTGTTGATGACTTTTATTCCATAACAACCTGCACAGCACCTTTCAGAGTTATGAAAACTAGCTAGCAGAAGGAAGTTTGTTGGTTAGTAGCAGCTTGATTTTTCCATGTCACATAACCAAAGTATGTGGTATCTTCAGAAATAGGGTCTTACCACCAAGTACTGGTGGGCAAAAAGAGAAATAAAAGAGAAATGGCCTTCGTTGTTGCAGGAGTCTCTGGGACTCCTCTGACCAACAATCAAGGAGAGGTACCCCACACCTGGCACTAGGTTTTCTTTTTTCATTTAAAAATATTTATTTGCTTATTTTATATTCTAATCACAATTCCCTTCCCTTCCCTCCTTTCAGTCCCACCCTTCCACCCACTTCCCTCATACCCCCTTTCTAGGTACCAACTCACTCTCACACATCAAATTGCATCAGGATTAAATTCCCCCTTTTCTACTGAGGCAAGACATGGCAGCTCTGCTAGGAAGATGGGGTCCAGACTGGAGTGACAGAGACCAAGTCTGAGATAGTCTCTATTTCAGTTTTTAAGGGATCCACTTGAGGACCAAGAAGCCCATCAGCTTCATATGTGTAGTGGGCCTAGGACCAGTCCATGCAAGTTCTTTGGTTGATGGTTCAGTCTCTATGAGCTTCCCTCTGTTTTAGTTCATTGGCTATGTAGGTCTTCTTGTGGTGTCCTTGACTCACCAAACCACAACGACATTTCCTCAACTATGTCCATAGCAGCTTTATTCATAATAGCTGGAAACTGGAAACAACCTAGATGTCCCTCAAAAGAAGAATGGATAAAGAAATTGTGGTACATTTACACAATGGAATACTATTCAGCTATTAGAAACAAGGACATCATGAAATTTGCAGGGAATGGTTGGAACCAGAAAAGATCATCCTGAGTGAGGTAACACAGACCCAGAAAGACACACATGGTATATTCTCATTCATAAGCAGATATTAGCCATTAAGTGTAGGATCACCATGCTTTAATACACGGACCCAAAGAAATTAAGTAACAAGGAGGGCTCAAGGGATGATGATTGAACCCTCTAAGTAGGGGAGATAAAGTAGACATCGGAAGTGGATGAAGAGAGTGAACTAGATAGGAACCTAACACAACTGCCATCGGAGAGGCTTTATCCAGCAGACAATGGAAACAGATTCAGAAACCCACAGCCAAACATTAGGCAAAACTCAGGGAATCTTGTTGAATAGTTAGGGGTAGGTTTGAAGGGCACTAGGCTTTTTATATGTCAACCTATGGCTTCTGGGAGGAGCATTATTCTTCAGGAAGTGTAACTCTAATCAAACTGCGTGTGTGTATGTGTGTGTAAGTTCATAAACAACTTAGTTTGCATATGGCTTTTTTGAACAGTTTTTGTGTTCAGTAAATTTATATACAACAATGGTCAGGTTAAAGGTAAGTATTTTCTAAAGAGTCTTGAATGCAGCAGCCAGCTTCCGAGTTTATAGGACCCAAGTCAACTTGAACAGTCCCCACAGATCTCAGAGAGATGCTTTGATACCCCTGGCAGGTTTGACGAGTCAATTGGAATGTACATGCTGTGACTAATAAGGCCTATTAGACTAGGGCACAGATGGATATTTCAATCTGCAGGAAAGACACATTTCCATTTAGCATGAAAAACTCACAGGAGAACTATATTGTGGTTGAAAAATGTAAGAGTTCATTTAGAAACTGAACATGATACAATTTGCATAAAACAATGAGGAAATCTATCATAGGCTAACCTAAAATGAAATGGAAGTATTCAGCCATAAAACTCCCAGGAGTCATATTCAGGGAGTTTGTGGTCATGGATGACCAAAGGAGATAGAGAAGTGTGTGGTCTGTTGGTAGACTAGATTCCCAGGCAGGAGCACACCATGAGGACCTGGCCTACTTGCAGGTGCTAATAACAGAAGTTCCAGGTGGCAAAAAGTGCCATGTTGAAGGAAGTAGAATGATAATTTATAGTCTAAGAGGCAAGCTAGCATTGACAGGAAAAGGCTACGGGAGTCCAAGGAAAACTAACAAGGGCTATGTTGGAGCATGGAACCCAGAAGAAGTGAATTTAAGGTGAGGTGTTTCTTGAAGTTGAGAAAGGCAGTTGTTCGGGGTTCATGCTACAGAGGAGATAGGCAAAAACAGCACACTCTAGAATGTGTTGGAGTAACAAGTTTAGAATATAGGGACATTATTCTGGGAAGCAACAGGATTCTCTATAAAAACTGTTTGGATGGAACAGCTATGACATTTTCCACGATCACGGGATAGATACTCCTTAATATCTTCAGATATAAGAACACAGTTTCTGTAGATATACTATCTATTGATGGTAGGCAGGATGTCCTAGATACCAGCCAATTCCATCTAAATGGTTTATCTAGTGATTTGTAAGTCACCAGCTAGGTACTAGAAGTGGATATAATCTGATTTTTGTGACATTACTCACTTTTCAGACTTTTCCATTGGTCCTTGGGAGGTTCAGGGACTCATTTAGTTTGCATCTGTTTTCATTATTCTTGAGAGTGGTGAATCACTCTGCTCCATCTGCAGCAGACTCCCTTTTAAAGTCAGATCAATATACCTAATGGGTTTTCAGAATGGGTGCTTATGATCAATGTGCATTATTTACCACAGAATCTGCATGCGTATTTTTTTTTCTGTTAGAATACTTTTAAGAGGCATTGTGCTCTAGGTATGCATATGGATACTATGCATAGCAATCAGAAAATTAATAATTTATAAATAAAATATTAAATTGTCCAGGAAATTAAGAGAAACCTTTCTTCTTTCTCATTACTCAGGTTCTCTGACTGTTTTACATGGTGGTGATTTCAAATAGGTGAGTGTTAAGACAATAAAGTCATGGTTTATACTTTTGTAAAATTTTTAATGATATGTAATAATCATCATAATCAGGATTGTAGAGGTATACTTAGGCATAATCATAGGAATACAAAGTAAAGTTGGAAATGACAGAAGAAAACCTAGAATGAGTGACACTGCACATTAGTTTTTTTGTGCATGAGCTTCCTGGCTGTCAAATCAAAAACAAACAACAGAAAAAGAACAGTTATCTCTCTCTGTGTGTTTCTCTCTTCTTTCTTCTGTCTCTCTCTCTGCGATGAGAACACGTAGACAGACTTTTCCTTGTACTAAAATCAGAATTGCATACTATAGCAGTTAAAACTAAGTGCTTTGGACTCAGTAGAGTGGTTTTAAATTCTAGCTTTCTTTCTTAGAAGAGTGACTTCCTGGGTTGACCAGTTTAACTCTTGGGATGTCACGATCTTCATCAGAAAATGAGTAGAGCAATACCTATTCCTATGGCAGCTAAGAAGTTTAAATGATAAAATGTATAAGAAATATCTAAGGTCCCTGACACATGGTAACAACTCAATAACTATTAGATGCAAAGTCCACAACACAGAGAGACCACCTAGATAACAAAATTTTCTCATAGCTGAGATGACAATTAAAAGAAGATAAGTGTAGTATTTGTTTTAAAATTATACAAATACTATGTGGAATTGTATGATTTGGGCCCAGTTGCATCTTTCCATACTTGTTACTTTAGCGTTATCACTCTAGATGCCACTGAGCTAATAAAAGTTAGGGAATTCATGATGTTGGGAAAAAGCCAGTCTCTTGGAGATTTGTGATGGAATAGAGTTGACATGAGTTTGAAAGTCTGGATTATGTTCTGAATCATCCAAAACAAACTATAGAGTAAGAGCAGTTGCTGCAGGTAAGGGGTGGACTGATGTCAGCAGATTTTAGGTAGCAAGTAAAACATTCCCTTGATGGATAGTTGCAGTACAAATGTAAATTGTTTGTTTGTTTGTCTGTATGTGTGTGTGTGTGTGTGTGTGTGTGTGTGTGTGTGTGTGTGTGTAAAAACAAGGTCCAGGCATGAGGAAATGGCAGAGATCACTAGAAAATGAAGGATGCATTGGCAAGCATATTACCTTTGTAGACAACTGGGACTCAGTTCCACTATGGACCCTCTGTGGATTATGGAAAACATTCCTGAAAATATTTATCCATCAGTTCCCACACATCATTGATGGGGACTAATACTGGAGGCATTAACTCTTGGTGATCTATCTTACACTAGCCCACAGAGAATTGGGCGTGAGTGATCGAAAGCCAGAGGGTGTCGTTTTGCCGTGAATGACAAGAATCCATAAAGGTACATGTGGGGATTTTGTTCTGGTGGCATCTGAGAAAAGATAGGATAATATGAAACTGGGTATGAACAATTTACAATACAGATTGCACCTTTCGGTAATTTAAAAGGGAATGAGAGAGATAGAGAAGTTACAACAGACCACCTATTGCAACCACAGAGCTCATAGCTCATCATCCACTTGAGAATGAAGGGATAAATAAAGAGGCACCTTTCCAATCAATGGAGGCTGGCACCTCCTGCAGGCACCTGTGTGGATCCCTGGAATAGCTGAGTGGAATCAGAGTACAAGAGTTGCTGTGGAATTGTCCTTGACATTTAAGCACCTGTAACTGTCTCTTAGGAATGATTCTGGGCAGTTTCCCAGTGCTAAACTGAGTATAGTCCCCTCATAGCAAAACTAGATAGAGCAGATCATTTTTCAAAATGCAGTTTACAAGACTCACTATTGGACCACCAAGCCACAGTGTGAAGTGGTGTAAAAGACAAGAAGAATGACCAGATATTCTCCTTAAAATTTGAGTTTGAGACTTGGTAGTCTAAATCAGTTTCTGCTTGTATTGAAACTAAAATAGAAGGAAAGCCTTCACAATCTGCACACATTCAACATTTCATGTTTAGGTAGCCTCAGTGGCCCCTTGATGTGTATGACTAAAAAACCCAGCACAAAAGATGGGTGTTGACTCATTTCTATTTAAACAGTTGATTATCAGAGTATATTGCTTCTTGCATTATGAAGTACACAGCACTCTCAGAGTGATAAGCGGAATAAATCTAGGATAGTTAATTATATTGTAAAATACATGTTTTTGGTCCTTCTTTCAGCACCTGATGATGATCAAGTTCCATTAGGCCACTCTTTCAACTTTCAAGGGCTAGTTGTAATATCCACCAACCTCTGCTTTTAGCCTTTGTAGGTTTTAAGACTTGGTCTTTCATGCACATTCTCTAAGGGAGCAATTTATTTCTTGAGTTTTTTCCAGGGAAGTCTTCATTTCAACTATTCTTTCTTATTGTTTCCATATACTATCAATGTCCCAGAAATGCCAATATTTTGCCACTTAAGCTACATCTTTCAGACAGCTTAATTCCCAGAAGTGGAAAAAAAAATCCTTTGTTAGACTCTGTGTCCTGATTTTTGGTGTGAAAAATAAGGCCATCATATCCTCATTCCATTATTCTTTTAGGACTTGAGATCTGTAAATTAGCACACTTTGTCATTCAGCAAGTGTATCCTATGCAGCCTTCGTCACTGCCACACTGCATCATATACATAACAGGACTTATTTGGATATGATGTTGGGTGACTTATTTTGGGGGATCAGCATACCCTAGTGGGTCTTCATTAATGCAGAATATAGAATGTGGACATTAGACTCATGAGCTCTAGTGATAATCTTGTCCCTTATGGAGAGAATTGGATAGAGATAATGAATTATGAGTCCTATGTCATTCTAAGAAGAGGTTAATATAATTAGAGCTTTCTTTGTTTTAAACATTTATTTATTTCTTCAAGTTACTTCTCAATCATAGTCCCTTCCCTACTTACTCTTCTAGTCCCACCTCCTACCCTCTTCCCCCTTACCCTGCTATCTGCTTTTAAAAAAAATTTAAGGTGTATCTTTTCCCCCCAACAGCTTCCCCTTTTAGTCCAATAAATGGCTCTTTTTTTCTTATAACAATAAACATAATATAAAAGATAAGAATATTTAGGCCACATTTATAAAAATTATAAGGTACAACACACATTCCCAATGTGTATGTGGCAACTGATAGTAATATTCTACTATCTATCTATTTTCATGAGTTTAAAGTTCTATACCTAACTCAATTTCCATCCTAACTTGCATTACCAACTTAAAAAGATCTCCTGAGATCTAGAACATCCCTTTAATTCCTAAACAACTTAAAATTTAACTGTGAGACTATAACTCTCTAGTCTTCAACCACATCAGAGACCTGAGAAGGATAAATGTATCTGAATAAACAGGAAGTGCAGAGCCAGCAGCTTCCAAAACTAAGAAGTGACAGACAACTGGCTGCCTGAACAGTCCTCAGTTTTTCTCAATACATTAGAGAATCTATCTTCAGCCTTTGGCCAGTATATCTGACAGACATTATTTGTGAAGCAGGAATTATGAAGGACTTGCCTACCCTGTCTTGGAAGAGCTAGGCTTTTGACTTACCTGTTTCCAAATTTTGTCCTTTTTGGACAGCATTCTGTCTACAGTTGAAGCAAGGGATTTTTCTTTCCCAGTGACAAGCTTGCCCCTAATGCAACCATCTCCTAATGGAGATTCTTCTATGCTCATCATCTACTTGTAGTAGAATAGGGATGCTGTCAGGAGCTGACATGTCTCAATATCAAACAGCCATACCACCATGAACCTGCCCAATCTCATCTAATTAGACTTTTCAAAACACGTTGTTTGCCTTTTTCAGTTCTGAGAGACAGACACTTGTTCTTATTAACTCAAGTAGAAACACATATATTTAAATATGATATCTGAACTCCCATGCCACCTGTTGAAATATCTTATTCTAGTTGACTTTCTCCCTGAATAGAATCTGAGCCTCACAGTGGCCATATTATGTTGGCCTAGTTAATGGTCCTTTTGGATGCCTAGGTTGGTGCTATCTTATTGCTGTTGGTGGCCAATACAGACAGACAGAAGATACATGTACCAGTGTGCTTGTTGAAGTTTAGCACTCCCAGGAATATCTGGGGTGGCTATAATTGTTACTGAATGGTGCATGGTAGATTTTTGGATATTATTGTTTTGCCTTGAAGAAATGCTGACAGATGATGATTGATTAAAGAAAATTTATGCTCTCAACCATTTTGCAACCACAGTGATTTTCTTTTTAAATGCTTATGCCAATAATGAAAATGAATATTTGGTTATTTGTGAGCTCAAAGTAGCAATTTAAAAGAACAGTAAGCAAATTAATTTATTAATTAGGACTATTACACTTCCATAGTCACTTTAAGCAATATTAATTTGTTCCCTGCTTACTAGTTAGTGTCCTAATTGCTTAGTTACATATATTTTTTCTATGCTTTCTGATAATTGATATTTAAAATGGGGATGCTACTCCTGCTTCTCTTAAATGCCTAAGAGAATATTGAAGTGAAAAATTGGAAACTAGTCATCCAGGGAGAGTAAGCACAATGACGAGGATTGATGGCTGGAAAATTAACAGCTGTTTTGATAAACACACATCAGACATCAACACAAATATTTCACATATAATAAATAATTAGTCCTTGCTTCTATAATCCATGTTATAGATGAGAAAATGAGGTACATAGTAGTTAATGAGCCTGTGCAGGTTCACACATAGATGTGGAAACAGGAGGAGCAGAGACTGAGGTGCTGTGAAACTAGTATAAGTTTTGAATATAGGAGGCTCATTTGTATTGGAATCTTAGGAAAGGAAACCAGAGGTTTGGAAATAGAAAGTTCTGATTAAAAACATTTGATATAAAATAAGATTATGTACATTGTTACATTTGAAGATGGCCCTACTTGGTTTTGGGTTTTGGGGATATATCCTAATCACCAAAGGGTCAATGGGAGGAAAATGGACAAGTCCCAGACAGGCATCACCATCATCCCAACTGGAATGTGACTAAGAACCAAGAGGCAGTACTGGATTTGTTGTGTTTTGTCTTTCTGTCTCCAAAAAAATATCTCTTTTCCTTTATTTGGCCTTTTCTCAGATACTCAGGTCAGAGCTTAGCTTACTGTAAAAGCTGAGGCAGCTTTGCTCACAGGTAGAGTTTCCTCCTACATGTAGCTTCAGGATTTATGTGAGTCAGTTTCTGACTAGCGATGCCACATCATTTTTAAAGCTTCTGTCTTAACCTTACCTCGACTCTGTCTTGGAACATTAGTTATATGTGATATGAATGGATGTTTGGTTCATGAAAAGTTTCCCTTGATCAAATAAATTTGGGGAAATGGGATCTAACAAAATGAAATTAGTTTCATGACTTGGTGCCCAAGGATCTAAAGCACATTGTAAATGTCCACAGGGGCACAAAGTAGGTAACATTTCTCAAACTTATTGATGGCTTTAAAATTTTTTTCTAGTAACGTTTATAAGACTTCATGGCTCGCAAAACAAATGTATTTTTGAGAATGTCCTTCTTTCCACATTGTGGAAATTATTGTGGGTACATGTTTATAGAAAGAAATATCATCTAAATACACATGTATGTCCAAAGCAGATTACTTGAAGGACTTGTAAGGAGTCCACAGAGAGTGATACAAGTCCTGAAAGTTAGTGTTTTAGTCTAGTTATCTTTCTAACTAGTATAAGAATGGATAGAAATAAAAATATTGTCCAACTTAATTTTTCTATGAGATTTGGGTACCAGGAACAGTGGGGAGAGGAGATGGGAATTACAGGAAAATGTACTTGATGGTTAGGCAGAGAAATATGGCATCATGATGTCCTGTTGCCTACTTAGTTATCATCCATGCATTTAACAATATTCCTTTTTGAATTTATTATATACTGAGTACAGGAGACCAACTGAGGCACAATTCTTTGTCATTTTGAATCTCTTAATTTGGAGATAAGAACAGATGATCAATATGGAACAACCATCTGCAAAAGCAAAAATAAATAAAGAGGGTGAAGTAATGAAGAATAACTGAATTAATCTGAGTTTTTAGGTGATGACTTTAAAGGCCTTGGGTGGGGTGGGAGCATGCATCCTGTTAGGCTCTTGGGTAGAGCAAGATGATTTATTTCTCATTCTACGACATAAGTAGCCTTCCCTTTATGAGCCTTCATGTCATAGCCTTAAACAATCCATAGAAAAGGAGAGGGCGATGGTGGTAGGGTCAGTGTTTCACTAGTGAGTCATAAAATAAAAACGAAAATATCTATAGTACATTTCTGAGAATTTCCTTCTGAGATGTAACTTGAAATGCTTCCAACTGTGACAAATGTCCTGATACTCTATTACTACTCTCCTTAGGTAGAGTTGGGTTCCCAGCTAGGATGCTAAGAAACTTGTGCTGAATCTTTGCCACTAACAGACTGCACATATGGGCCATTAACTCTGCCTCTCTTAGCTTAGCTTCTCCTCATTTTGAGAAATGAAGGGATGGAATATCTTGTCTTCAAAGTTTTCCAGCTCTTAAATGCTTGTTTGTTACAGGTTCCTTAGGTCCTTGGTCTTGTTTGCTCTTGTCTTTGGAATTTCAGTCTGACACTGGTGCTTGTGATTTAGCTCATTGCAGTAAGTTTACAAACCTCCGTGAATCAGCCTCACTGTGGCTGCTATATCACAAGCATAGAAACGTTAAGAAGTCATCCTCCATGCCAGACATTTGATACCTGTGAAAGGCTAATTTAACACTGGGACATTTAGGCAACTTCAGCTGAAAGTGCCTGCTTACTCACTGCCATGAGCCAGGCAGCTCAACTTAATATCTACACTAATGGAACACATTAATCAGAGAAAATGATGATTTGTTGTGTGTATGTGCTTACTTAAAATTGGGAATACTAAAAAACCAACATAAGTAAAACTGAGCTGTAAGAATTTTACAGGTGCCTTAGAAAATGAGTAAGAAATATATTGAGAAGCTTTGAAGATCCCAAGCTGAGCTCTCATTTTTCCCTGGCTGGGCTGCTTTTCTTTACAGGTGTGGTTAGGTATCATAAATAAAATAGTCTCTGCAGGAAGGCTCAGAAAACCTAGGGAGGAACAGGAGAACTGTTGGATATACCTAGTCAAAATAAAAGGATGAAGCTTTCTCCTAGGAATTCTTTATTTTTAGATATTTTTGTTTTGTTGTTGTTGTTGTTATTGTTGTTGTTGTTGTTGGTGGTGTGTGTGTGTGTGTGTGTGTGTGTGTGTGTGTTTTATGCTGATATGATTATTGCTTTGCTGGCTGTACTTTAGGACTCTTTCAGCTAGTTTCCTAGGTTTTTTGTGTATGTGCTATTGTCATTGTCAGTGTTTAATTGGACATGCTCATGCTTTGCCCAGATACCCCTTCTACTGAGGATTTATTGCCCGTAATATTCGGATTGGTTCATCTAAAGTCAATTTCTTCTCTCAGGGTGATTCTCATCTAAGGATGTTTGATGCAGTGTGTAATGTGCTAGACTTCAGTTCCTGCTTATACTGTGTGTGTATGTGTGTGTATTTTAAAGAATGCATTGCAGCCTGATTCCCTCCTTTGTCCAATCAGGAGTAACAAGCTAATATGCAACTTCATGTTGTTTCCTGGGAGACCATGCCTTGCAGCACAAAACACTGGGTATATGTAATGGACATTGGATCATGTTATTATCTTTCTTAAAATAGCCCTGGAGTGAAGTTCAAGTTCCTTTGTCAATTGGACTGTACACACCATTTTAGCTTTCTCCTCTTATTGTTTCTAAACATAAAGATAAATCTCTAGTTCAAGATCCTTAGAACCTTCAAGCAGTTTTATGTTCTGATTTTTCTAATGCCATTTTGTTTTGGCCTAGCTCGTGTCTTCTCCCCATTATTGACAAAGTTCTGTTTCCATCAAGGCTCATATTCCACCTTAATGATGGCAATTCACATTTCTTGAGCCCCTCTCTTATGCCAGTGGCAGTATACGTCCCAGTCATATTTTTTAAATTGCCTTTCTTAGTCTCTAGGCATTTATGGAACAGATATTACTGTCATTATCATTTTATGATGAGAAAAGAGCAGTGCAGGGAGTTTGAGAAACCTTGATCAAAGCTATAAAACTGGTAAACAGTGGTGCTAATCCTGATATGTTTACAGATTGTACCCTACTTGTTATGCCATCTGTGTATTCTTTTAGGGGAAGAACTTGTTCTTTTTCCTTTTGAAGTGCCTTTTACTTTTTCTCATTTCAGCCATTTCAAAAGATCTTTATTTTCTCCTTCCAGCTTTACTGACTGACAAAAGTTTTATGTTTGAAAAATATAGTGTGCTGTTTTGGTATACGTAACACACTGTGAAATGATCAACACTCAATAAAAATATTCAGTTTCATTATGTAATGTGTGTATATGTGTCTCTCTCTCTGTGTATATGCGTGTGTATGTCCCTCTGTCTCTCTGTGTATGTGCCTCTGTCTCTCTGTCTCTCAAGGTTCATGAAGTCTTCTGAAACTTCTCCAGCTTTTCAAAGTGTGAAGACAAAACTTTTAATTATCCAATATACTTATTAATAACTATATGCACTTATAACAAATATAAACACTCACCTAACTACTAGCCCTGGAATGACTATAACCCCTAGTACCTAACAAATAAACCTATTAATAACTATAACAATTATTATCAAACAACTAATCCTAGCCTTTTAGAAGGATATAGTCTTTGGGGCAGGTCACCAGTTGTCAGGAACACAATCTCTGGGGCAGGTCCTCAGTTGTCAGGAACACCTCGGGAGTAGATCCTTTAAGGAACTTAGTCAGCAGCCTTTCTTCAGGACATCTCAGACATAGGTCCTTTAGGGTAAATTGACGAATATTTCCTTTAATGAGTATGTAATGTCCTTCTCTGTCTTTTTTTATTAACTTCAGTTGGAAGTCTATTTTGTTTGATATTAGGGTGGCTACTCCAGCTTGCTTCCTGGGTCCATTTGCTTGGAAAACCTTTTTCCAGCCCTTTACTCTGAGATTGTGTCTATCTTTGTTAGTAAGATGTGTTTCTTGTAAGCAGCAAAATGATGGGTCTTGTTTATGGATCCATTCTGTAAGACTGTGTCTTTTTATTGGGGAATTGAGTCCATTGATGTTTATGGATATTAGTGACCAGAGATTGTTATTTACCATTATTTTGGTATAGGTGGTGGTCCTGTGTTTCTTTTGGTTTAGTTGCCATGGAGTTTTCTGTTTCCTCTGTTTTCTTGGGTGTAGTTATCTTCTCTGGGTTGTAGTTTTCCTTCTAGGATCTTCTGTAGGACTGGATTTGTGGGTAGATATTGTTTAAATTTGATTTTGTCATGGAATATCTTGTTTTCTCCATCTATGTTGATAGAGAGTTTTGCTGGATATAGTAGTCTGGCTGGGCATCTATGTTCTCTCAGTGCTTGTAGGACATCTGTCCATGCCCTTCTAGCTTTTAGAGGTTCTGAGGAGAAGTCAGGTGTAATTCTGATGGATCTGCCATTATACATTACTTGACCTTTTTCTCTTACAGCTTTTAATATTCTCTCTTTGTTCTGTACATTTGGAGTTTCAATTATTATGTGTTGAGAGGAGTTTCTTTTCTGATCTAATCTGTTTGGTTCTGTAAGCCTCTTGGAATTTTATTGGCATCTCTTTCTTTAGGTTTGGGAAGTTTTCTTCTATGATTTTGTTGAAGATGTTTCCTGGACCTTGGAGTCGGGAGCCTTCTCTTTCCTCTATGCCTATAATTCATAGGTTCAGTCATTTCCTTGAGTCCTTGATTTTTTGGATGTTATAGGTGAGGACTTTTTTAACTTTCTCTTTTTCTTTGGATGCTGTATTGATTTCTTCCATTGAATCTTCCCTGAGATTCTGTCTTCCATCTCTTGTATCCTATTTTTGATACTCATGTCTGCAGTTTCTGTTCTCTTCTCTTGATTCTCCATTTCCACTCTAACTCTGACTGTGTTTTGTTTATTGCTTCCATTTTCATTTTCATGTCTTGAATGATTTTATTCATTTTGTATATTTATTGATCCAATTTGCTTGTTTTGCCTGGAAATTTTTCATCTCTTAAATCTTTCATTGCCTTGTCTCTTTCCTGTTCAAGTTGAGTCATTTTGGCTTGGAGCTCTCTAATAGTATCCATTGCTTTTGCTTGTAAAATTGTGGGCTCTTTGAATTCCTTCATAGATTTAAATTCTTCTTGAAAGGACTCTATTTTTTTCTAGACTGTAGAATTGTCATCGTTTTCATGTGTTTCAGCTGTGGTAAATTGGCTATGGCAGCTTCACTTTAAATGAGGTTTTCTTCTCTCTGGAGTGCTTAAGCTGTTCATAAGCCAACTTATTCAGTTTGTATTAGCCACTCAACTGCTCTGCCTCACTCTTTGGGGCTGGCCACAGTTCTCTTCAGGCTGATATTTGAACTGGTTGAACTCCTCTAGGCAAAAGCTGTGACACAGGCTTTAGTCCTTGGCCTTTTGCTGCCTGCTAATGCCTTCTCTGCTCACCAGCTTCTTCCTGCCTCAGGGAGAGCTGGCTGTATTTTTTTCAGCTCTGTTTGTGATCAGCTTTTCAGTCTGCCAGCATTTTCTCCATTAGATTATACAAGCTGTCTTATGTTTTGTTGTCTCTAGTGTGGGAACTCTCTAGTGTGGGAACTGTCAGGCATCACCCACTTTATTCTTAAATAGGGTCTCTCCTTTTTTCACCTGGGTTCAGTCTAATCTGGGCTCCATCCACTTTGTAAGGCTTAGCAGATGCAAACAATGTCAATCCATGACATTGTTTTTAGTCAATATGTTGCTATGCCAAGTGCCGACAGCCAGGCTGATCTTCATGCGCCCTTAAGAGACTGTGTCATAAACCCCTAGATGTTCACTAAATCTAATTTATATTAATCTAACTTCCCTTACAAAAGTGTACATCATTTACCATCATTCTCAATAGTACTCTTGGTCCAAGAGTCCAGATGTAGACCATCTACTAAACTCATCATTTATGTGCAAGATGAGGAATTTGCCTAGGATACTACTGTTAATTTCCATTATTTCCTCCAGAATTCACTTTTTCCCTATGAAAAGCCATTAGCATACTGTCAAGATCCATTTGTTTCATCCCTTTTCCTTATTTTACTAATTCTGTATACGATTATAATTGATTTATTTTTATGGGTTCCATAGATCATGAGTTTAGGTTCTGGAAAAAGTCATAAAAGCATCCATACGGGCAAGGATGGCATAGTACCCATTAGCTCCTGGGCTTGTGATGGCTTTATTTGTGGTCTGGTACATTTGGGGGGTTTGCAGATCTCAGGTGTTGGGAAATATTCAGAAAATGGATTCCTTTAAGTTGTGTTGTAGCTCATTCATTTAAGAATCCCCAATTGTATATAACTATACTTCGTGTCTAAAATGAATTATTGTAACGTTCTGATTGAAAGTGATATCTATGTGTAGAAATGTAGTAGAACCTTTGCACAGACTATAGTTTTATATTTGTCCATGCCTGGAATTTGAAGTAGTTTTTTCAGTTCTATTTATTTGAGACAAAGTCTAGGGTTAGAACTTATCTTAAGGAATATGTGTGTTCATGAAGATCTTCACCCATTTACATATATTTGGTCTTTTGGCCAGTGAAGACAAAAGAATGTTTCTGGATAGAATTGGCTGCCAATCCCTATGATCTTTGGCCAACTTTGTTCTGTGGTGGACGTAGATGAGCTATATTGGGAGAGGTGGACACTGGTAAATTGTTTCACTGTAATGCTTTCTAGTTGGTATACACAGAAGGGCTTGGCAGTGCTGAGCTAGTTAAACCATCCTGTGGAACACCAACCATTTATTGGTGTTGATGATGTGGTGTGGGGGTGAGCATATCTTTTAGGAAGGCATGGTGTCAAGTAGGTAGCTGATTAGCACTATGACCAGAAAAGCTATGTGGTACCTTACTGGATTTGCATATGTTTATAAAAACAAATCCCCACTCATGATGGTTGGAGGTAGGGTCTTTGTCAGTGGCTGACATTTTACATGATCAGATGAGGACAAGGACAAAGAAATTGTTTTTGTGATTCACATAATGATACTTGGACCTTTAGGCTATGCAAAATGTGCTTGTGTGTACTTGTGTGGATGTGTGTGCATGCATGCATGCTTGTGTGTGAGTGTGTGTGTGTGTTTGTATAAGTTTATTAAATTCAAGGATATGTGGTCATGATTCTAGAGACCCTTGGAGGCTTAGGCTTGGTTTCAGCTTCCCTAAGGCTTATTTGAAATATAGCTAGAGCTGAATGTCTGGATGACTTTCTAGTTGGTCTCCCAGGAGGCAGCAAACAGCTCTGAGCACTTTTTAGCCCAAAGGTTTGAATACACTGGAGGCAAGGTAATTAGGGATCTTCAGGAGAGCACAGAGAAGAGTAATTGAGAGAAACCAAGTGAAAAATAGTGGGGAAGCAGGGGAGATGAAGGACCATAATTCACAAGAAGTTGGCTGGTCCTTGTTTAGATGGTAAAAAGGCTCAAGCTTTTAACTAGAAAGCTGAAGGTATGGGGTAGCTAAAGGAAATTTCATTCAAACATTTATCAGTATATTTCAACTGAGTAGTCTACTCAAGAGAAGACTCAGAAAGGATCATGTGACTGTCAAGAGGGAAGTCCCCCAGGGTGAACAAAGATCAGCATGCTCAGTGGTAGTTAAGAAAACATCTTTCTAGTTTCTGCTGCTTCTAATCCTGACAGACTCAGAGCCAGACTGGGTTTTTGAAAGCAGAACATATATATATATATATATATATATATATATATATATATATATATATACATACACCATGATGATGGAACTTGTATCCTTCTGTGGCAGCACAGAGAGGCCAGCAGTTAAAAAGCTGAAATGAAATAGAGCCAGACAGATACCTTTGGCCTGATTAGGCAGTTGGGGCCAGTGGTTCTTGGGGGCGGTTCTCAGGCTGCTAAGTGTTCAGCCTGTCTTTGACTTGTCAAGAGAGGCAAGCACTTCAGGGAGTCCAAAAGATAGCTTATGCTCATTTCTTCAGCTTGAAGATGAAGGTGAGCAGAAAGGAAATGCAGTTTGATGGAAGCTCAGGACTGCTTCTGGGTGAATGGCAGTTCTGTGCAAGGACAGTGGCTTTCTGCAGTTGATTGCTGACTTTGAGATTTCCATATTTAGTACAACTACACCAAACAAATCCATGCCAGATAATGAAAATGCATTTAAAGCAACCCACACAATGACTGCCTCCAGTTAAGACAGCTGTCATCCTCCACTACCCAGTGCTGTTGCCCTCCTGTGAACACAACAGTACACTGTTCTTCTATCTGCATTACACCATGGGTATTGATTAACCATCCTAGTTGGTCTGGGGCCAAGGGCTTTCCTGGGATATGGGATTTTCCCTGCCAAAGAGAGATCCTAGCAAACTTCAATGGCTGTTCACAGTGATGGAAGAGAGTGTTGCTATGTCCTATGCTGAATGTTTTTCCTGACAGATCTTGTGTGTCTGCTCCATCACTTCTGAGAAAGACTCCATTTGTTTTCAGATCTATTTTATTGATGAGGCTAGTTAGGAAGGAAACAGGATGGCAGACTTGACCAAACAAACATTAATGTCAATTATCTTTGGGCTTGGAGAGTCCAAGATAACCTTAATAATTTTTATGTTCTTTATACTGAATTGATTAATTAAGCTGTATTATATAATAATGCAAAAACAAAACTAATTGCTCTATTTTCCTTGTTTAGAAGTTAAGTAATTTTAAAAAGTCATGTATTTAATGAGCTGAGCCAGGAATCCTGCTCTGATTAATTCCCAGTCCTTGTTCTTTGCCATCATACAGGCAAGACTGGCTTGGAGAAGAAACTCTTTCGCTTAAGGTCCTTTTAGCTTTTTGGGAAGTTTACATCCTTACCCCTGACTGCCTTAGAGCCCACCAATCTTTGCTGAATTCTCTAGCATGAAAAATGTTGAGTGAACTTTTACCAGCTTCTCAACTGGACAATCCATGTTCTTTTATACTGGACATTTTTTTCTTCAGCTTCACAATGCCAGATGTGAAAAATCTTACTTTATATTAATGAACATCCAGCAGATGATGTGAATAAAGTTTTATTTCTCATGAATATGAGGGAATAGTAGGTATCTGGGAGCCCAATGGTGTCTACTGAGTTCTGAATCTTATCAGCAGGCTCCTCCACTCCCTGCTGTCACAACCATCTGTCCAATTATGATTTCTGTCCCAGGCAGCAAGTGCAACAGGAGAATCAGCCAGGTGAACCCGCTAATGGGAGAATGGTGGTGACGACTTTGAGTAACTTAGACAACAAGGTATTCTAAAGCATCCAGCTCTGCCTTGAATGTCTCAACGTGATGGGGTTTGCATTCATTGTCGACTAAATTGCTGCTTGTTATTTCTCCCTGACAAAAGGATCAGAAGTCCTGCAATTATTCTCCTAGTAGTGTGACTAGGACAGACTCATGGCATGAGTTTGACAGGAGGCTCTGGGATCACACAGCCTGAGTTTGAATGCCAGCTGTACATTCTTTCAGCTCTGTGACATTGAACAGTCCAGGTGACCCTCTAAATGGAAGTGCTTTCCCCTATAACATGAGTCATAATCCTACCTACCTATTAAGGTTGTTGTGAGGATTAGATAGCACAAGGAACTGAGAATGACAGCTGGGTGCATCCTGGACTCCTGTCTATAGTCAGGGTCTCACATAGGCAGCCAGAGGCAGCTGGGCCAACATGCATCAACCAAAGGTGCGACGATTCTGAGGTTGCCAGGGACATTGCAGAGCCTCACGGACAAGGGCTGACAGTGGCCTAGTGGCAGAATTTCTCCATTGTCTCTTGAAAAATACTCACTTGTGCTTTTATGTCCTTCCAATGGAGTGAGATAATTTACCCAGAGCAGTGTCTTTTTGAAAATCCAACTCATTTGGAGCTTTTAATTACACCTGCAAACTTCCTTCTTCTTACCACCTAGATTTAGGTTTGACTAAGTTATTGGCACTCCAACCTAATCAAAGCATTGTCTCAAAAAGCTCTCTTCACTTGCTTGCCCAGTCATCTGAATTATTTCTCTGTAGCTGTTATGGCAAATTGCCACAATCCTGATGGCTTCAAACAATGGATATTATGCTTGGACAGTTTTGGAGGCCAGAAATTTGAAGTGAGAATCACTAGGCTGAACCAACATGTCAGAAAATCTGTGCTTCCCCCCAACCCTCCCCCCCAGGCTGTAAGGTAGAATCTCAGCTGCTTCTTGTGTGTGTGTGTGTGTGTGTGTGTGTGTGTATGTGTGTGTGTGTATGTGTGTGTGTATGTGTGTGTGT
>CAJQZJ010033157.1:3743265-3811432 GCA_907164525.1 Lophiomys imhausi
ACACACACACACACACACACACACACACACACACACACACACACACATACACACACCAAACAAAAATCCCCATACACTCTAATACTCTGAAAATGATTCTAATGTGCAATCAGTTTAAAAATACCTGTCTTGTGTGCTTCACAAATGCAGGCACAGTGTGGCCAGAGTAGAGTAAGAGAGAGCAAAAGGAACAGGACCCAAGGTCAGACAGAGTAATGGGGCCTTCTCCAGCTAGACTTTGTAGACATTGTATACATTTTGACTTTTTCCTTCAGTGAGAGGGGAGAGTTATTGGAGAATATTGATATTCCAAGCTTAAATGAATGGGCAAAGAATATATTTGGGATGACCTACCAGGGATTGTCATTGGGATCCTAGTAGGGATGATGGTGACTTGGCCAGTGTGTTATGTACTAGGTGGCAAGAAGAGGGTGAGTCCTGAAAATTCTTTGAGTAGAGCCAAAAATTACTTACTATCCTATTCTATTCTATTTATTTATTTTGTGTGTATATGTATGTGCTGGTGCATATGCATGTCTGGTGCATTATGTATGTGTTGGACAGAGGACAACTTTGGGTGACATTCTTCAGGAACCAACCACCTCTTTGTTTTTGTGAGAAAGGCATTTGTGGAATTTATTGAGCAGGTTAGACAAAGCCCCAGGTATCTGCCTTTCTCTGTTTCACCAGAGCTATGATTATAATCAAGAGCAAGCATGCCTGGCTCAAAATGTGGGTTCTGGGGGTGAAATTTAGATCCTCATGCTTGCAAAGTAAGCACTTTCCCACTGTCCTATCTATCTCTCTGGCCTTTGGCACTTGATTTCTGACAGAGCTGGTATGTGGTCTGAGGGAAAGCATCACAGAAGGGGCTGGTCCTTCTGAGAGAATGGTATTGACATAAGGTACTCTGGAGAAAGGATTTGCCCAGTACAGGCAGATTTCAGGGGCAGAACGAGGAGCTGCAGCACTGTGCTGTGTTGGAACCTGTTAAATTTGTCTGTGGGATGCTGAGGGAGGATGATGAGAGAGTAGTTAGGTATTGAATGTATGGCCTTGAAATTTAGTGAGCCGTCTTGGCTGGCTGTCCACACTTAGGTAGATATTTATGTCAGGACATTTAGATAGATATAAAATAGCAGAAAACAAATCTCTGACCCAGAATCCAGATTGTTTGGCCTGTGCAGGCAAATACTCATCCTGTGAGTACTCAGTATCTTTATCTGTATAAAGGAACAAGCAGTAGTGTCTAATTTAGGGAGCTGCTATGATGATTACATTAGTAAGCATATTTAATTTACATGGAGGAAGACCTGGAAACCAGGCAGTGCTAAAAACCATTTTTTTGGTTATTATTATTTTATTACAAATTGTATTTTCTTAGTCTAGTTTTAAGTGCTTTCTGTGTATAATTTACTTGATCTTGCTAAGAAAAAATAAGTATATATTAGTTCTCTTTGTATAAAGAGAAAACTAAGGTCCAGAGAAGTTCAATCATTTGCCCAAGGAGATCCAGTTAGGAAATGGAAAAAGGGCCCAGGTCTGTTTGACTCCCAAGACAAAACAGTTAATGATTTTTATAAATAGTAAAATCTGGCTTTGTGTGCAGGTCAAGGCATGAGATTTGAGCTGTAGTTCATCTAAGTAACCAAGCTAGAGACAGAGTGAGTTTAAACTTAAAATAATCCCTTGAACAAAGCAACGGGATAATTTGAAATGTCAATGTGACATTCTGTTCCACTGTAAATTAATAAGAAGTGACGGAAGGCCTTTCTTGTCATGGCTGTAACAATCAGAAGCCAGACTTATGCTCCCTTCTAATCTCATGCTATGACAATAGGCAATCAGTAGTAATGTCCTTCAAATAGCAGCCGAGTTCTTTTCATACACAAAGGTGACATATTGGCAGTATCCAATTTTACTCATTCGTGTTGGACAAAAGATTACTTTATACACTATTATGTGATGAGACAAGTAACATAAACCCAAGTCAGTTTCCAACAATTAATTTGTTACTATAGAAAATACGTTAATCCTCCATCTCATTCTTTTGGTTACCAGAATGATGATCAAGCAGGTAATTCAAGTGACCTTGAGGCTTCAGTCAAAATAAAGAAGTGTCAGTAAGGTTTTAAAACTGTTTGGGGGAAATCCATGGGGAGGTTAAATTCATATCCCAGAATCCTTTACTTTGTCCATTTTCCTAGTTTTCAGATTCTTGGTGTTTAGGCCTGGTCACGGCCTCTGGCACCTTCTCTGCTTCATTTCTGTGCTCCCTGGATCTCAGTCAGATCATCCCAGTATCTCTGTCTCCCAGAACATCTCCAGAATGTACCAGCATCAGTATTATGCTTCCACCATTTATTCTCCATAGGGCGATGAAAGTACATTTGTAAATCATAAGCTAGGGTATATGTTTTCCTTGATTTGAAAACATTGGCTTCCTCTAACCCCAAGACTATCTTGTTATCCTCATGTAGGACTCTTGCCCCTTACCCTGCTGATCGATAGGGTTTAATTCTGTTTAAGCAAAGTTGCTGTAGAGGGGGGACCTTGCACTTGTTGATTCCTCTGTCAAGAAACTTCCTTTCTACTGTTTCTTAGGTTGGCTGCTGTGTATAACACTTAGTTAAAAGTTATTTTCTCAGACAGACAGGTCTACTTATTCCATATAAGTTAGTTCTTCCTCTCCCTTCAATCATGCTTTTCTATAAAATGAATATTTATTGAGGTTTGCTATGCTCCAGGCAAGAGCAGCACATAAGATAAACAGCAATTCTTGACATCGTTAGTCTCATCAGGTTGTTTGAATTTCTTCACAGAACTAATGACTGTTTGAATTAATCTAGTTGTGTTTGTCTGTTTTATTTTTCCTTCCTATGGTAGTCCTGGAAAGAACTGGAAGAACAATCCAGGTTTGGTTTTTCAGTATTCTTATGGTAACCATTCTCACAAAGGAGAAGTTGGAAGGTTTTGGAAATATTAAGATTAAATTTCATTTGTTTAGAAGAATCCTTTACTGTGATCTTGACTATGATTAAACCAAAGATTGGGAAGGATGTTTGTCAAAGACAGTTCTCAAATGGCTTCATTATTATATTGTGTAAGCAACAATGCTATGTACAATTATCTTTTGGTGGTGTTTAGTTGGGTTCATTAAACTCAGTGGCAAGATGATATTGTTCTATTTTGGACCAATCCTTCAGAATTTGAGTTTCCAACTCTAGATATTTTGGTGTATATTATTAGCTCTATGGTGGACCTTAGGCAGTGGCAATTTCAAATGTCACCCTGGATCAGTGGTTCTCAACCTTCCTAATGCTGTGAACCTTTAATACAGTTCCTCGTGTTATGGTGACCTCCAACTATAAAATTGTTTTGTTGCTACTTCATGACAGTAATTTTGCCACTGTTATGAATTGTAATATAAATATCAGATCTGCAGGATATCTAATATTTGTCACTTTTTAAAAATTTTTTTATTAATTTGTTAATTTTACATTTCAATCACCATTCCCTCCCTCCTCCCAGTCTTACCCTCTCATCCACTTCCCCCATACTCCCCCCTCCCAGCCCAGTATTAACTCACTCTCAGGTATCAAATTGCATCAGGACTAATTGCCTTCCCTTCCACTGAGGCAAGACAAGGCAGTTCTACTAGGAAATAGGATCTAGAAAGAGGCAACCTTGTCCAAGTCGGATATAGTCCCTGTTCCAATTGTTAGGGCTAAACTGAGAATTCACTACAGAGGAATCTCTAACAGCTGAGAAACACTTAAAGAAATGTTCAATATCTTCAACGGAGGAATGGATAAAGGAAATGTAGTACATCTACCCAATGAAGTACTACTCCGCAATCAGAAACAAAGATATCATGAAATTTGCAGGTAAATGGATGGAACCAGAAAAGGTCATCCTAAATGAACTAATGATATATGACTCTTAAAGGGATTGTGGCCCACAGGTTGTAAACAAATGCTGTAGATAATTCTGTGTAATTCCATGGCCTGTGATTTTTTTCAGAGCATAGTCTGGTATGATAAATCTCAAGTTTATTTTCTAAGGTTCCATAGATTCCATGATTATAGGATCTCTTGAATTTATATGACTATATTCAGGGTTGCCTTGAGATGGTCTTGGGATATGTTTCAAATTATCATTAATGATATTATCTTCTTATGTTGTCAAAAGTGTGGTAATTTGGGTTGTAAGTTATGGACAAACCCTGCATGACAAGAATTACCACCATGGAGGCTGTTATAAGGAATTTTCTTGCTGGGAATTTTTAGAAAAGGCATCAGACATGAATAAAGTAGGAGTTTGTCCATATAGTCCAGAATTGAACAATATCCAAGTTACAAATTCTAATTTCTTCTTCTTTTTTTTTAATCATTCATTTGACAGATTCATGTGCCATCTAATCCTGCAGCTGATGATTCCATTTAAATTTGAATTTAAAATTAAATAAATTATTGGGGTTCTTTAAATCTAATTAACTGTATTTTGAATGTAACTGATCATGGGTGGCTGGTGGCTGCTATTGTGAAAAATGATTGCAGAACATCTCATCCTTGTAGGAAGTTGCTATGGGAAAGGGCTGATATGGATTGCATTTCTGAAATTTGTACACTCTGATATAAATCTGGCATTTCTTAGTGTTGATTTGGGAATGAATCATGAAATTAAACTAGTGTTTTTAGAAGTTACTTCAGAGATTATCTTGTGCAATCTCTTCACATAATTGACAAGCAAGTATGTTGAAAAAGACTAGGTGATGCTGAGGTCACTTGGATAGATATCAGACAAACTTAGCTAGAACTGCAGCCAAAGTAGCTAAGTAGCCATAATTAATGGCTTGTAGCCAAATAGTCCATCTGCAAAATGGGAACAATCACAACGGCTTTTCCTCTAAGTGACAGTGAAGTAGCTTTCCAGCATATGCAGAGGCCAGCTGGTAAATAAGTGTTACCGTGCCATTAACTGGTACACTGGTGTTGCCAGGTTGCTATAAATTCCTTACTGTAATTCACTGTGAGTGTGATAGTGGAATTGATTAAAAAAAAGAAGTTAAATGAAAATAGCTGTCGGCATGACTGAATCCAAAGATGAATTACACATTTTATTTTGTCATCGAGTTGATAGTATGTCCCCTAATGACACACTTCCTGTTTTTGATGGCGGTATAAAATGGTTAGCTCTTTGAAAGCTTTGAAGCACTTATTTTACAACGTTTGTAACACTTCAGATCTAGCTGACATACTCAAAGGAAACAGTTTGTCCTCTTGAGCTGGAATCACTGGTGCTGTGGTCCTCTTCAAAACAAAGAGCCTTGGGTTCAGTCCTGCTTCACTGTGCAGAGCATCCCATTGGTTCGGTGGCAGATTCATTGTTCCGGAAGAACGCTTTGAGATTGTGGGTAGTGCATGCAAAGGTGTTCTTTGATCACTCGTTTGAGCCTGACTACTTTTTTGGTGGTTTTTCAAGAGGAAAGCTAGGACAAATGTTTAAAGGCTGGGGAAGGACAATGAGTGTTTAAATAATGGACTCAGGGACTCTTCTTATTGCTTATTAAAGGAATGCTAATGGTTATTTTAGGGGGCTTACTAGGATATCTTTAAGGACTTAGAATATATAGTATTGTTATTGTTCAAGAATTGATAGAAGAGTTGGTTAAACTTTTTTGGTGTTGATGGGTAGTGATGGGAAAATGACACCACCTCTTTCAGCCTCAGTTTCTGTCAGTATGGGGGAGAGTATTTCTATTTTCCTTGTATGAAAAGTAGGCATAAAAGTGCTTGTGAAACAGTCATGCTCTATATCAAAACAAGTGACATTTACCCTTATTACTACTGATATTGATAATTGCATATGTTTGTTATGTACATCTTAAAGTCCTGGAAACCATCTTTAAAACCAACTTACTCCATTAAAATAAAATCTTCCTGAGCTAAGACACAAAAAAAGAGAGTTTTGTCAATATGTCTAGGACTTTACTATACCTCTTTGTCTTTTTGGTCTTTTTTTTGTCAAAACCAGTCCTTTATTTTTGTGCCTCTACCAGAAAAATAATGAATCTACACCTTTAAAATTAAAGCTATGATCGAGATGTAACTTGAATAAATAAATAAAAAAGAAAAAAATTAAGCATTATTTATGTCAAGGCTCTCGAACAAAATAGACTAGAGAATCTGAAAGGGTTTTAAGATGTCAGGTGGAGTGATATCATTTTAATGAGAAATTAGTTAGAGTGGCAGATCATTTTACTTGAAGACTGGCCTTTAAGTAGTAAGGGCTGCCAGACAGTGGAGTCGTGTTTTGACAAATTGGGCCAAGTCAGAGGTTTCCCAGTGAGAGCTCAAGAAGCATATTTTTTCTATTGTTTTTGGAAGTCCTTGTGCTCTACTCTGAGATTCATAGGCTATCTCTCCAAATGATCCATGGAATCAGCAAGTGTCCCTGGGAACAGAAATCTAAGGTCTAGACCATTAGGATTATGACTGTCTTGAAGGAGGTTTTACAGTTTTGCACAAAGCAATGTTTGGGAATAATGGAGTTGCTTTAATGGTGGATGCTCTTTCCACCCCATTCTACCAAACAGATAAGGGCACATCATGAGGTCAAGCTTAGAAAAGGTATGCAAAAGACTTGTGGTTAAATATGGAAATTTGAACATATATTTTAATTTGTTTTCTTTTGAAACTCTGCTTAAAACATATTCTCATGTTGTTTATCAGTTCCCAAGCATCATGCTTGCTTACTAGAACTCTGAAAGAGGCCAGTAAGACGGTGACACCAGCTATCAAGCATAATGAGCTAAGTCTCATTCCTAGGACCTACATGGCAAAAGAAGGGAAATGACTTCTACAAGGTGTTCTATGACATCCACAAGAAAACTGCCCATATGCACACATTTAAAAAGAGAAAATTATCTGAGATGTCTATTCCTATGTATGTGCAAAGAAGCTGAGGTTCAGGGAAAAGAAATAATTTATCTGTTATAGGAGAGAGGGTTAGGATTCTAACCTCAAGTTTTATCTACACATTTTTGCTTTTAGAATTTGTCCTCTTTACTACTGTCTGTATGCTTTCTTTGTACAATTAAAGTACATTAAATCTATTTTCCATTTGATACTATGCACAGCCCGTTAGGGAAATGGCACGTAACAATATCTCTGGTTTTTCTTTTATCCTTTGGCTGCTCTGGGAAATTGTTCAGGACAAACAGCTTATGTGAATGTCTGACTCTCATACATACACTTACCTGATAGACAAGGAGAATGTGAAAACATCAGTATTGATGGGGGGGATGGCTTTAAGATGACAGCATTCTGCCCAGAAGGCATGACTCTAAATCATGCAGGCTCTCTTGTACAGCCAGCAACCTTTATATAATGAGACACTTGTTCTGTATGTTTTCACAAAGTCTCCGGAGTCCTTGTACTGCTATGTCACAGAATGGCATTTCACATGGCTTTCTGGAAAAACAGATGTGTTTAGTTGCTTCAATCTAGCACAATGGAACACAGAGATTAGTGATTAAAATGACATGCTGAGGAATTGGAAATACTGATTTCAGGGACTGTGATGATTCAGCAAGTATCAGTATTGCTGTGCAAATTTCTGCTAGTCCCCAATCGGTAAGTGACTTCCACCCATTTGTGTAAACCACCATCTTGGAAATGTCAGAAAAAAAAATAACTAAGTCATTTTTGGAGGGGACATATTAAAAGAAACCAGCACTAATAGTAAAATTTGAAAATCATTAGCTGTTTTGTATGAGGCCTATGACAGCATTGCTTTTTTTTTGGCAAACAACAGCAGCAAAAACAAAACAAAAACAAAAAACAAATACCTTTAAAACAAGTCTCTTATACACATGGGATGGAGCATGTGACAGGTTTATAATCTTCCCCATAAAACTGCTATGGCCTCTTGATTCTGATACAATATATCACACACTTCATAAATTGATTTACAAATCCCATAATATCAGATGTCTATTCTGATCATTCCTACAGTCTTTTAAATATTTATATGATTTACTTTGACAGAGTCTGCTCCAGGTTTTGTTTTTTCTGGTGTTGGAAACTGGAGGGAGGAAAGTGTAGGTTGGACTGGTGAAATCTGTGAAGACTGACTGACAGATTTAGTGGTTACTGAGCAAAACAATTGGGTTATACCTGACAGATGTACCATAATGAAATGGAACGGCATCATTGCCTTGGTCTTGACAGTTTGGGAAAAAGATATTGAATGCTATGCCAAAAGCATTACTGTGGTGGTATTTGGGTTGCAGGGACCCATCGACTGTGAACTTGTGCTCATTAAGTGTGAAAAAGAAATTTCTAAAAGCTGTTAGCTGATGTCAGTTCTCATGTAACCAGGCTGTCGCGATCTTCATATCAGAGTGCACAAAACCTTGTGTAGGAAGCTGGGGATGGGGTGTGAATATTTGATTTAGAGTCTTTTGAAGCCCAAATTTGGAATTCTGTTTTAAATGTAGGTTTCTTGCATCATCAACATGATCCATTATTCATTCAGTAGTTCATATCAGAAATTTACTGATAAATTTGTGATCAAGGGGAACTTGCAATATTGTTACAATAAATAAATATCATTTGGGAGCTAGGAATATAATTCAGTACTAGAGTATTTGCTTAGTATGTATAAAGCCTTGGGTTTAATCCCCAGGAGTGAAAAAAAATGTCATTTGGAAGGGACACATCAATATTAATAAACAGCTTCCTATTTGTAGAGAATAGCAGGGAATGTGGTCATTTCTTATGATGGCCCTGTCATGATGGCTTCTAAACTCCAGGAAACTTACTGGAGGCAGATGGTCAGTATGGATCTTCCTTTCTGTCTGAAAGCTGTTCCTTGTGTATGTAACTGATACCTATTATGCTTCATATAAAGGATGGTCCCTGTGAGGTCTATCAGATAAGGATCAGAAGGAAAATTATTTGTGACTGTTAGAGGGATTATAAGAAAAATCTACATTGAGTAATGTTTGTATCCTATGCCAAAGCCAATTCAGTAGAGGAGTCATCTCCTTAACCAGATTTTCCACTGAGCTCAGTTCATTGTCTGTAGATTATAAATACCCACATGTTTAGAATACATGGTGTGGACATCCTTTTAATTCCTAAACAATGTAAAATTTAACTGTGAGATTATAACTATCTAGTCTTCAACCACATCAGAGACCTGAGAGGGATAAATATATCTGGTTATACAGGTAGTGCAGAGCCAGCAACTTTCAAAACTAAGAAATGACAGACAACTGGCTGCCTGGACAGTCCCCATTTTCGCTCAATACATTAGAGCATCTATCTTCAGCCTTTTGGCCCAGTATCTCTGACAGACATTAATTGTAAAGCAGGAATTATGAAGGACTTGCCTACCCTGCCTTTGTAGTGCTAAAGGATGTTCTAGGTCTAAGAAGATGTTTTTAAGTTGGCAGTGCAAGTTAGGATGGAAAATGAGTTAGCTACGGAAATTTAAACTCGTGGAGATAGATAGATAATAGAATATTAATGTCAGTTGCCAAATATGTATGGATTGGACATTGGGAATGTATGTTATACCTTATAATTTTCTTAATTGTGGCCTAATTATTAAAAAAAAAGAATTATGAGTTCTGGGAGAAGGGAAAGAGGCTAGGAGGGTGGGGCTGGTAAGAGTGGAGGGAGGGGGACTATGATGGATATGTAACTTGAAGTAATAAATAAGCATTAAAAAAGAAAAAAATACATGGTGTGGCGCTATCCTTTCCACAAATCCAAAAATAATGTCTACTCTCAGTCTTAGAATCTTAGGTGACCTGTTCAATCTTTCCTGCATTTATCTTTGATCAGGGCCACCCCAACATCTCTAACACATTTTTATGTTTTGATGTCCTTTGAAAGGATAGCAAAGGAGGGCTTAAAAAAAAAAAAAGAAATGCAAATAGGTCCCTTCTATCAGGATTCAAGTTTTGTATTTCAGACCTATCCTTTCTTTAAAAGAAGAGGCAGAGATTCAAGCATCCTGCCTTGTACCCTTTTAGCTTCTTAGTCTCTTAGGGTCTGTTGGTTATATAGTATTATTATCTGTACTATTTGGCTAGTATCCACTTATGAGTGAGTGCATATCATGTGTATCTTTCTGGGTCCAGGTTATCTCACTCAGGATGATCTTTTCTAGTTCTATCCACTGGCCTGAGATCTCTCTCAGAAGGGGAGATGGAAGTGGATGAAGAGAGGGAATGGGTAGAAGGAAAGATGAGGGAAAGGAGTGGGGTCAGTTGTTGGGAGAGAAGGTGTGGGAGGTGTGAGGGTTGGGAGAAAGACAAGAAAGTGAGAAAGGGGCATCTCTGAGACAAGCTGGAGACCAGCAACAGAGTAGGCCTCTGGGAGGATATAAGGGTGACTCTAGCATTGGGGGATATGGAGAATGAAGAGGCCTCCTTCTAGCTAGGTAGGACTTTTAGGGGAGGGGAGGGATCACCAACCTACCCACAAAACTTCAACCCAAAAGTTACCCTGCATACAAGATTTGCAGGGATAAAGATATAGCAGAAATTGAGGGACTGTCCAACTAATAAAGGACCAACCTGAGACTTACCCCAAGGGAGAAAGGGAGAGAGTCAATCTCTATCACTATTACTGATACTCTGCATGCTTATAGATAGGAGCACAGCATAACTGTCCTCTGAGAACCTCCATGTGGCAGATATCAACAAGAGGCTGAGACTCACTGTCAAACAGTAGGCAGAGAGTGGGGTGTCTGATGGAAGAATGGTGGGAAGGATAGAAAGACCTGGAGGGGACAAGAACTCTACAAGAAGACCAACTAAGACAACTAACCTAGGCCCATGGGGCTCACAGAGACTAGTGTACCAATCAAAGAGTATCCATGGACTGTACCTAAGATCCCCTTCACATATGTAACCAATGGGCAGCTTGGTCATCATGTAGCAAGTGGAGTGTGGGCTGTCTCTGACATGGACTCAGATGCCTGTTTTCTTGACCACTTCCCCCTAACTGGGCTATGATGCATGGCCTCAATGGAAGAGGATGTGCTCAGTCTTGATGAGATCCCATGTGCTGGATTGGATGCTATGGGGCAGGGGGTGTCCCCCTCTTCTGAGGAGAAGGGAAGGGGGGTATAGGGGGAAGGCATGTATGCTGGCACCCAGAGGAGGGGAGGGAGGAGCCTATGATCAGGCTGTAAAATGAATAAATAAATAAACTTAATTAAAAACAAAAGACAAGAGGATGAGGACTCCTGTTTTACTAAGGAACTACCTAGATCTACTATGTGCTGGACAATCTGCTATGGGCTTGGATTGACATATTTACATTTAATTTTATTGGAACACAGCAATGGTCACTCATTTCCTATTATTACAGCTGTTTTCTCACTGTTCTGGTACAGTGCAGTTGTTGCGACAGAGCCCGTGTGACCTACAAAGCTTAAAATATTTAATGTCTCACCCTTTACAGGGAAAAGTACCCAATAAAAACAATAAAACAAACAGCAAGAAACTCTGTCAAAAGTTGTGTTACAGCCTGGATATTCAGAAGTGAAAGCGTATTGTCTTATCCTCAGGGGGAGAAAAAGTCATTAAAAATTATGGTGGAGGCCAAGAAAGGATGCTTAGAAAAAGTACTATCAGCTCTACCTAGGGGTCTGAGGAAGTGGCTCCAAGGAGGATGCACTTAACCTGGGTCTTCAATTGAGACTCAGTTTTTAATGAGTGGGAGAGAGCATTTCAGGGAGTGGAGGTAAGTATTCAAAAGCACTGATGAGCAGAAGAGAGCTTTCAACCAAACCACCTTATCTGGTGGTCTATTGGGATGATTGCAACTTGTACTTAATTGGAGTAGAAAAGTAGTAGGCTAGAGGGAAATTAAAAATCTCTTTTTGTCCCTTTGTGACCCACTTTATACCTTATAAGGTCTCATCTGTTGACATACTATCCTGATTGTTAATACTTCCATCTTCAGTGCAATAATTTATGTTTCAAATTGGGTGGGACATGTGGCATCCAGGTTAAATTTTGTATCTGGCTATGAGTTCATGCTCTTTTGGATGAGATTAGCATCTGAATTGGTTGGCTGTACAAAGGCAGATGATACCTAATGTGGGTAGGCATCCCTGAATCTCTTGAAAGCCTGACTAGAACAGAAAGATAGAAGGACCTTTCCTTTCTGCTTCATTTGGAATGTACTACTCTCTAGGGAGACATAATTGGCTTTCTGGGTGTCAGAAGTGCACCATGGGTTTTCTCACATATATATTTGTGGATGGCTGATGATGGCAGGATCTCAGCCTCTAAAATCATATGAACTAACTTCTTTCAGTAAGTGATTTAATTATCTGGCACCTTTACTAGTATTCCAGGTCGGTTTATATTCAAAAGATCATCGTCCAATGACTGTTTTGTTAATTAATCAATATTTTTGAGATGGAGGTCTCTTAGAAATGCCTCTTGAATCCATACAATTTTCTTTTTAACTATGATGCTCCCTTATTCCCATTGGTTCCCCAGGAAATATCACTTGGGGGCTATCTCTGTATTGGTGAGCCAGCCTTCCAGGCTCATGTCTCCTGGCTTTTTTACTTCAGTACCTCTATGCCAGACCAAACCTCAGCAGGGAAGGGAATAATGATAGCGAAGTCACACTCTGACAAATACATGCCACCTGTGCCAAGTGGGGGTGTGGTCTGCTGTAGCAAAGGCTGCTCAACTTTACACCCTTTCTGTGATCTTCCTCATATGATCTGTACTTTCTGTGGAATTAAGGATCTGAGATCCTTAGAGAGAAGTGGGGTGGAAATCGGAGACCAGTGGCTAGACACTTCAGGTGTCCTTATACATTGGACATTCTAAGATAAGAAAGAGGGAACATATGAGTTTAGATAGAGTCAGGGGGATGGACTATATTTTGTTTAAAGAGACAAATATTTTAAAATAAATAGAACACTCATCCTTCTTGGTTACCAACAATATTCATTTTAATAAAAGTGAGAGCTCATGTTCATATTGGGGTCTGTTCTGGGTATTATGTTAATTATTTCAGAATTTTACTAGTCATTACAATTCTCATTGTGTAGATAAATGAATCATTACTTAAATGTTTACATAAAGGACTTGGAAAAATTACAATGAAATAGAGGTTACTTTAGCATAAATGGGAGGCTTTAAAACCACAAATGGGGGGCCAAGATGGCAGTGAACTGCATGGACGCATTTTGAATGTGGGAGAGAAGAGCCATAGAAAACACAGAGTTGTGGGACACTGTGCAAAAACCGGAGGGTCTGGCCCCTCCGGGAACACGCACAGCTCCCAAGGGACTGTTAAAAGTCCCAGGGCAAGGCTCTCCCCCCATCTCTCGCAGACAGGGAAGCCACTAAATCCAGGATTCGGGAACTCCCATTTGGAGAGGTGCGTGGTAAGATCAATCCCAACACATAGCAGGCAGAATCAAAGGCCACATGGCGATTGCCCACTAGCCTACTGAGCTTCCCACACCTCAGGAAGACCTTATAACTACTTAGAAAACTTTGCAGATAGTTGAAGTCTTAAAAAGGAAAAAAACAGGGCGCTCGGCGGGTGATCCATAGCCGCTCGAGCCGGAGTGGGAGGTGGGCAGGCAGAGCAGTTGGGGTTGGAAGTGGTGCAGGCAGGCGGGGCTGGTGACCGGCGCACCCACCGCAAAGCAGCTAGGGCAGGAGGCTGGCTCAGACGGCGGGAGGGGCCAAAGCTCCGCCCACCCACGGCAAAGCAGCTAGGGCGGGAGGCCGGCTCAGACTGCGGAAAGGGCTGAAGCTCCACCCACCCACGGTGGAGCAGATAGGGAGGGAAGCGGCCAGGCCTGTGGCAGAGAAGCCTAGTGGGTAACCAGAAGACAGGGGGCCATAGCTGTATCCTGTAAACCCAGACATATTAGGTGTGGAGCCAGGCCCTGTCAGCCTCCGTGATGACAAACAAAGCCCACAAAATCTGTGCCTGCGCAAACAGGTCCATACCATCAGAACCATTACAGGCTGATCACTCAGTGTGCAACATAGAGAAGTCTGAACTGGGAGCAGTGAAACAATTCCGGACCAATACTCACTACCTGGGAATAGGCTGCACCAGCTCACAGCGATTCAGGCTATTAAAACCACAGTGACCCTGAGATCCCCTGTAAGCAACGACAGATAGCCAAGCAATTTGACTCCTTCACCAAAGCATCCCCTGTGGATCCAAGCACAGAAAACGACAAGAACAGACAGCTAAACACACCCACATGGTCAAAGGTCCAAGAAAAAATAGAAATCAAGGAAATATGACTCCAACAAAGCAGAATTATCCTAGCTCATCCAATTCGGATGACCTCACACCAACAGTAACACATGAAACGATGACAATTCTGCATTATGGAAAGTGATAGAGTCCCTTCAAGAAGAACTTAAATCTATGAAGGTATTCAAAGAAGCCACAATTTTAGAAGCCAAAACAATGAACAACACCATTAAAGAACTCCAAGCCAAGGTGACAGAGCTTGAACAGGAAAAGGAAAGAGCAATGAATAATTTTCAGACAAAAACAAGCAAGCTGGAGAAGGAAATGTACAAAACGAACAATACCATACAAGACATGAAAATAGAAATAGAAACAATAAAGAAAACACAGTCAGAGTTAAAAGAGGAAGTGGAGAACCAAGGGAAGAGAACAGGAACTACGGATGTGAGTATCAACAACAGGATGCAAGAGATGGAAGACAGGATCTCAGGCATGGAAGATTCGATGGAAGAAATCAGTACAACATCCAAAGAAAATGAAAAGGATAAAAAATCTCCCACCCACAACATCCAAGAAATCAAGGACTCAATGAAAAGACAGAACCTAAGAATCATAGGCATAGAGGAAAGAGAAGACTCCCAACTCCAAGGTCCAGGAAATATCTTCAACAAAGTCATAGAAGAAAACTTCCCAAACCTGAGAAAAGAGATGTCAATAAAAATCCTAGAGGCTTACAGAACACCGAACAGATTAGATCAGAAAAGAAACTCCTCTTGCCACATAATAATTGAAACACCAAATGTACAGAACAAAGAAAGGATATTAAAAGCTGTAAGAGAAAAAGGCCAAGTCATATACAATGGCAGACCCATCAGAATTACACCTGACTTCTCCTCAGAAACTTTAAAAGCTAGAAGGGCCTGGACAAATACAAGTCCTGAGAGATCATAGGTGCCCAGCCAGACACTATACCCAGCAAAACTCTCTATCAACATAGATGGAAAAAACAAGATATTCCATGACAAAAATCAAATTTAAACAATATCTCCCCACAAACCCAGCCCTACCGAAAATCCTAGAAGGAAAATTCCATCCCAGAGAAGAAAACTTCACCCAAGAAAACAAAGGGAATAGAAAACCCCTCAGCAACTAAACCAAAAGAGGCACAGGACCATCACCTATACCAAACTAATGGGAATCAACAACCCCAGGTCACTAATATCCATCAACAACAATGGTCTCAACTCCCCAATAAAAAGACACAGATTTACAGAGTGGATCCACAAGCAAGACCCGTCCTTTTGCTGCATACAAGAAACACATGTCACTACCAGAGATAGTCACTACCTCAGAGTAAAGGGCTGGGAAAAGGTTTCCCAAGCAAATGGACCCAGGAAGAAGCTGGAGTAGCCATTCAAATATCAAACAAGACAGATTTCCAACTGAAGTTAATGAAAACAGACAAAGAAGGGCATTATATACTCATTAAAGGGAATATTCATCAAGAGGAAATCTCAATACTGAACATCTATGCCCCAAATACAAAGGCACATACTTTTGTAAAAGAAACACTTCTAAAATTTAAATCGCACATTGATCACAACACATTAGTAGTGGGAGACTTCAACACCCCACTCACAACAATGGACAGATCATCAAGACTGAGGCCAAACAGAGAAATATTGAGTCTAACAGAGATCATGAAACAAATGGACCTAACAGACATCTACAGAACGTTTCACCCAAACACAAAGGAATACACCTTTTTCTCAGCACCCCACGGAACCTTCTCCAAAATCGACCACATAGTTGGGCACAAAGATAGTCTCAACAGATACAAGAAAATTGAAATAACCCCTTGAATCTTATCAGACCACCACGGAATAAAGCTGGTCTTCAACAGCAAAAGAATCAACAGAAAGCCTACACACACATGGAAACTGAACAGCTCCTTACTGGATGACCACTGGGTCAGGGAAGAAATAAAGAAGGAAATCAAAGACTTCTTAAAATCCAACGACAATGAAGAGACAATATACCCAAACCTATGGGATACAATAAAAGCTGCGCTGCGAGGAAAGTTCATAGCACTAAGTGCATTCAAAAAGAAAATTGTGACAGCTCATATTAGTGAATTAACAGCTAAGCTGGGTGTATTGGAAAAAAAAGAAGCAAACACGCCCAAGAGGAGCAGAAGGCAGGAAATCATCAAACTTAGGGCTGAAATCAACAACTTAGAATCAAAAAGAACTATACAAAGAATCAATGAAACCAAGAGTTGGTTCTTCAAGAAAATCAACAAAATAGACAGACCCCTAGCCAAATTAACTAAAAGGCAAAGAGAAAGAACCCAAATCAACAAAATCAGAAATGAAAAGGGAGAAATAACAACAGACATCGAGGAGATCCAGAAAATATTCGGGTCCTACTTTAAAAATCTATACTCCACCAAATTTGAAAACCTAAGCAAAATGGACAATTTCCTCGATAAATTCCACCTACCAAAACTAAATCAAAATCAGATTAACAGCTTAAACAGCCCAATAACCCCTAAGGAAATGGGAACAGTCATTAATAATCTCCCAACCAAAAAAAGCCCAGGGCCAGATGGCTTTAGCACGGAATTCTACCGGACTTTCAAAGAGGAGCTAACACCATTACTCTTCAAACTCTTCCACCACATAGAAACAGAAAGAACATTGCCAAACTCATTCTATGAGGCCACTGTCATTCTGATTCCTAAACCACACAAAGACCCAACAAAGAAAGAGAACTTCAGACCAATCTCCCTCATGAACATAGATGCAAAGATACTTAATAAAATACTAGCAAACCGAATTCAAGAACACATCAAAAATATCATACATCATGATCAAGTAGGCTTCATCCCAGGAATGCAGGGATGGTTCAATATATGAAAGTCTATCAATGTAATTCACCATATAAACAAGATGAAAGAAAAAAACCACATGATAATCTTGCTAGATGCAGAAAAAGCATTTGACAAAATCCAACACCCCTTCATGCTAAAAGTCCTGGAGAGAACGGGCATAAAAGGACCATACTTAGAAATAATAAAGGCAATATACAGCAAGCCAGTGGTCAACATCAAATTAAATGGAGAGAAGCTTGAAGCATTTCCTCTAAACTCAGGCACAAGACAAGGATGTCCACTTTCACCATGTCTCTTCAATATAGTACTTGAAGTTCTTGCTAGAGCAATAAGACAACTAAAGGAAATCAAAGGGATAAACATTGGAAATGAAGAAGTCAAATTATCCCTATTCGCAGATTATATATTAGTATACGTAAGCAACCTCAAAAACTCCACCAAAGAACACTTACAGCTGATAAACAACTTCAGCAAGGTGGCTGGATACAAAATTAACTCAAAAAAAAAAAATCAGAAGCCCTTCTTTATACAACAAACAAGCATACCGAAAAAGAAATAAGGGAAACAACCCCCTTCACAATAGCCACAAACAATATAAAATACCGGGGGGTAACTCTAACCAAGCAAGTAAAGGACCTATATAACAAGAACTTCAAGCCCCTGAAGAAAGAAATGGAAGAGGCATTTAGAAGATGGAAAGATCTCCCATGCTCATGGATAGGTAGGATCAACATAATAAAAATGGCTATTCTACCAAAAGCAATATATAGATTCAATGCAATTCCTATCAAAATACCAACACAATTCTTTATAGACCTGGAAAAATCTATACTCAACTTCATATGGAACAACAAAAAGCCCAGAATAGCTAAATCAATCCTGTACAATAAAAGAGCATGTGGAGGTATCACCATCCCAGATTTCAAGCTGTACTACAGAGCAATAATAATAAGGAAAACAGCATGTTACTGGTATATCAACACACCGGTGGATCAGTGGAATCGAATTAGACCCAAACATGGACCCACACACCTATGGCCAACTAATCTTTGACAAAGAAGCCAAAACCGCACAATGGAAGAAGGACAGCATCTTCAACAAATGGTGCTGGTCCAACTGGATGTCCACTTGCAAAAGAATGAAATTAGACCCATACCTATCACCTTGTACAAAACTTAATTCCAAGTGGATCAAAGACCTTAACATAAGGCTGGCCTCACTAAAGATACTAGAAGAAAAAGTAGGAGAAACCCTTGAACTCATTGGCACAGGTGACAACTTCCTGAACAGAACACCAACAGCTCAGGACCTGAGATCAACAATCAATAAATGGGACCTCATGAAACTGAAAAGCTTCTGTAAGGCAAAAGACACAGTCATTAGAACATAACGGCAACCAACAGACTGGGAGAAAATCATCACCACATCTGATAGAGGGCTATTATCTAAAATCTACAAAGAACCCAAGAAACTAAATGCCAAGAAACCAAATAATCCAATCAAAAAATGGGAGACAGAGCTAAATAGAGAATTCACAAAGGAGGAATCCCTAATGGCCAGTAGTCACCTGGAGAAATGCTCAACATCCTTAATCATCAGAGAAATGCAACTCAAGAGGACCCTGAGATTCCTTCTCACACCTGTCAGAATGGCTAAGATAAAGAGCTCAAATGACAGCACATGCTGGCGAGGGTGTGGAGAAAGGGGAACTCTACTCCATTGCTGGTGGGAGTGCAGGCTTGTGCAACCACTATGGAGGTCTGTCTGGAGATATCTTAGAAACCTTGGAATAACTCTGCCTCAGGACCCAGCCATACCACTTCTGGGTATACACCCAAAGGACACCTCACGGAGACATAAGGAATTCTCCTCATCTATGTTCATAGCAGCCTTATTTGTAATAGCTAGAAACTGGAAACAACCCAGATGTCCCTCAACTGAAGAATGGATTAAAAAACTGTGGTACATCTATACAATGGAATATTACTCAGCTATAAGAAACAATGAAATCATGCAATTTGCAACCAAATGGATGGATCTAGAGAAGCTCATCGTGAGTGAGCTAACCCAGACTCAGAAGGATGCACATGGCATCTATTCACTTATAGTAGGATTTTAGCTATATCGTACAGGATATCTGTACTACAACTAACACACCAAAAGGAACATGGACATAAACTTTTTTTTTCATTTCTTTTTCTTTTTCCTTTTCCTTTTTTTTCTCCCTCTTTTTCCTCTCTTTTTTTGTTGTTGCTCTTTGTTTTTGTGGGTTTGTGTGTCTGTTGGTCTTTTTTTTAGTTTTACCCCCGTAGCAAGGAGACACCTTTCAATGGCAGTACTGCCTCATAGGCCCCCGGTGTATGAAGAGGCTCTCGGCCCTCATATGACTCCTGATCTGTGGTGAGAGTCTGGTATGCAGGGACACTCCACCCCAGAGGATCAAGACGGAAGGGTCAGGGGGTAGAGCATGGGAGGGTGGGGCTAGGAAGCGGGAAAAGAGGACAATATGTTAAGGATGTAACCTGTAGCAACAAACAAATAAATTTATTTATTAAAAAAAAAGCAGGTAACCACGTTAAAACACTGTAAATAAAATAAAGGACACAGCCATTCAACCTGGTTTTATAACCCTCCAAGTGTCGAAAAAAGTAGACCTAAGGTAAAATACAGGAGAAATGTGGTGTTAACCCATGCCTTTAACTTCAGCAGAGACGGGAGGAGCACCATAGCGTTAGTGGACTTATAAATTCTAGAGTTACACAGAAAAGGGTGGTGAGGGTACACACCCTTAATCTCATCATTCAAGAAGAGCACACCCTTAACCCCAACACACTAGAGACAGAAACAGGCAGATCTCAGAGCTCAAGTTCAGCCTGATACAAAACAAACTCTAAATAGAGAAAAACTTCGATCCAGGAGTGGTGGAACACATCTTTAATCCCTTCGGATGGGAACCACAGGTCTCTGATCCCAATAATTAGAAGGCAGAGACACACACATAGGATTTGGAAGGACCTAAGTTTAAAAGCTACTTACTAAAGGCCCACTCAATACAAACAAATTGTCCTTCGAGATCTCAAAATATATACACTAAAGCTGGTTTAGCTCCAAAATAACAAAATAATTTCTTCTTTAAACCAGATTGAAAGATAACACTTTATATATTGTCAAAAAAACAAATTTGCTTCAGGAGAAATATTACCTACCCCCCCCAAAAAAAAGAGGGCGATTGTCCCTGAGTGAGGATTGGGGCAGGGTTCTGTTCTTATCTTTCCAGGAGAATCAAAGCATCCATTCAAAGAACCCAGGGACAACTGGACAACGGAAACCTCAGCAGAAATCAGAATCAGACACCAAAAGAAGACGAGTGACCCAGATGATTCAGCCTGACAGACTCCCTTAATAGCTGTCTCCATCAATAGCCTACAATCACAACAACTCAATATCGCTAAGACTGTTCAGCTCTACACAATGCCCCAGCCAGAACCTCAGTAAAGCCTGGAAGTTCAGCTTCTGCCTACAAACTCCTTAGGTCATCTAAACAGCTGAGAACAGAAGGACTGAACATAAAAGGATTGTATTAACATTTTTAACCATTTTTCCATTTTGGTTTGGGCCCCAAACAGGTTTACTACGACCCAAATCAGCAGGAAGTCATTTTAAGAGAGCGATGTTCCATACTCAGAGGGTGGGGAGGGTGTTCTCTGCCCCCCCTTTTGGTTATTTGAAGGACAACTGAAAACTCTGTTATTTATGGGAAGAGATTACAAGTTGTTAAATGGTCCTGTTTAATGGGTTTTGGAGGTTAGACCCAGGGTATTCCTTCTTTCCCTTTTCTGTATCCTTCTTTATCTCCTATGTAGGAATGCACGGACTTAAGAAGAATTGAGACATAGAGATAGCACAGGAAGGACCAAGAAGAAGGGTCAGATTATTGAATATGCCCTTATAGCTTTGTATATTGATATAAAATTAGTAGTATATTTGGCTAAAGTGGTATTGGCCATTGTTTATTGTGCAAAAATAAGATTGTATTGGTCTACGTCGGTATTGATATTTGTATATTGGTACAAAATTAAGATTATAGCTGGTCACAATGGTATTGACCCTTGTATATGGACGCAATATTAAGATTGTATTGGGCCGCATAGGCATTGATCTTTGTATATTGATACAAAATTAAGAGTATATTTAGCCACATTTGAATAGATCTTTGTATATTGATACAAAATTAAAGGATAACACTTCCTAATGGTATCGTACCTAGAAATAATTAAAAATGAAATGTGAAGCTCTGGCCTCTTGATACCAACCGTCTTAAACTGTTTAGGATAGTTAAGAAAAACAAACTCCTAGTCATGCATGCATGTCACCTTGTTAGCTACTATGACAGTCTATCACAGATATTCTCTAAGCTACTCAGTAATCAAGTTGTTAAGAGACAAGCAACATTTGCTTATCTAAATACAAGAGATAGATAGGGCATCTTCAAAAACCCCAAGAGATCTGCAGAATATGGCATTCAAAGATGTGGTCTTAAATTAAGAATTTTTTTTGATATTGTGACATATCAGCTCCTGACAGCACCCCCTATTCTACTCCAAGTAGAAGATAAGCATCGAAGAATCTCCAATGTGAGATGGTTGAATTAGTGGCAAGCCTATCTCTTGGCATGTAAAAACTCCTTGCTTCAACTGCAGACAGACTGCTGTCCAAAAAGGACAAAACTTGGTAGCAGGGAAGTCGACAGCCTAGCTCTGCCAAGACAGGGTAGGTTAGTCCTTCATAATCCCTGCTCTACAATAAATGTCTGTCAGAGAAACAGGACCAAAAGGCTGAAGACTGATGGTGGAATGTATGGAGAGAAAATGGGAACTGTCCAGGTAGTCACTGGTTTGTCATTTCTTAGTATTGGAAGCTGCAGGCCCTGCACTTCCTATATAATCAGATATATTTATCCTTCTCAGCTCTCTGAGGTGGTTGAAGAATAGACAGCTTGAGTCTCATAGCTAAATTTTGAGTTGCTTAGGAATCAAGAGGGCGTTCTAGATCTAAGAAGATGGTTATAATAGTGATGCAAGTTAGTATGAAAGCTAAGTCAGTTATAGAACTTTAAACTCATGGAGATGGTTAGAAGGTAGAAGGTTAAAGTCAGGGGCCAAATATGTATGAACTGGACATTGGGAAGGTATACTGGGCCATTTAACTCTCATAAATGTGGTATATTTAATTGTGCTGTTTTGTATAGAATTTACTGTTATAAGAGAAAGAACCATTTGTTGGATTGAAAAGGGAAGCTGTTGCGGGGGAAGAGTGTGGAAGGGTGGGACTGGAAGGGGTAATAGGGAAGGGTTTGTGACTGAGATGTAACTTGAAGAAAAAAAAATAAAGTACATATATGTATATATATATATATATATATATATATATATATATAAAGACTATCCTAGTCTGAACTTTTTCAGAAACGATACACAGAACCACAATTGTCAGGGTAAAAATCATTTGCATACTAAGAGAAACAAACTCAATTGGAGTCCAAACATATTGAGGCATTATGAATTCCTCCCTTTTTAATCTAGGCGGTTAATACCACTCTCAAGCTCTGTTTAGAAGGCTGCCAGTTTTTTAGTACATAAGGAGAGCTAAGTTTTCTACCTTTGATGCAAGGCAACAGCTTTTGTTAAGGTAGCTGCACCTTTGAAATGCATTTGAGTCTGGTTCCCTGCTCTTGGGCTAGGAAACCAAGTTTTCACCCGGGCCTTCTCAGGCTGTAAGCATGGATTCTAATTGCCGTAGTTGGGCGCCATATGTAAAAAGAAATATGGCTAATTAAAGTATTTACCCAGTATTTATGTTATTGTTAATTGGTTCGGCGACTGTTCCTTAACCAACCATTATAAATGAACACACAGAGACCGCATGAATTTTATCAAGCCTTGGCCTGAGTTGGGCAATCCTGGCCCATCTAGACTAGCTCTTAATTCTATTACCCAAATATGACCCCATATATACATATGTCCCCTTGGACTGCCATTCTCCACAATATGCTGATGTTCCTCGCCATGTGGAATGAGGTTCCTTTTTCTATCCCATGGTGTGTGCCTCCTTCCTCCTGCTGCTGGCTGGAATGAATTAATCCTCTGTCTAAAGCGCAGGCTTCCTGCTCTAATCCCAGGAAGTCCCACCTTTTCTGTCTTTGCCCATTCTCAGGCCTCGGCATTTTATTTAACCAATCAGAGTCAATATAAGTAACAGACAGCAAACAGGACCAATTAACATTTAGAATGCTTAACTCTACCCCAACAGATGTCTTTTCTAAATGTGCTTTAAACTTAGCCTGGGATCATTATCACCTTTAAGCCCTAAAGTGTGTCTAGCTTTTATAGATGAAGTCATGCTCAAATTCATGAGTCTACAATCATCCAGTCAGTCATAGAACATTTCAGAGTGCTATTTTTTATTGTTATTATTTGCATTCAAGAGAAATTACCAGTTAAATTATTTACTGACCGGTGCTGACAGAGGAACCTTCTACTAGGGTAACAATGTACAAGCACAGAGTTGTGAGCCCTGAATATGACTGACACGTTACAATGACTTCTAACTGCTTCAGTGGGACAAATAAAATTTTTACCAGAATAAAAAAATAAATAAATAAAACCACAAATAACAACGTTGATGGTAAAAGAAGACCACAATTTAGGACAATAAATGATCTAATAATCATTTATGAGTCCCCACTAACTGGTAGCTAACAGTTGCCTGACCATCAAAACAGCAATTTGCAATATTGACAGAAATAATTTTATTTAGATGAATATATTTAGTCATACCTTATATCACTTGCTAACCAATTTTGTAAACATAGTTTGATATATTTAGACACACAATAGAAACATGAATTTTAATTTTTTAATTTATATTTTATTTTATACATAGGTTGTTAAATATTTTAAATATAATTTCTGATGATACTGGGTGGCATGGTGCATAAATCAAATAGTTAGAAAGCCTAGTAGATAAAAATGCATCATAAAGTATAGCATGCTCATAAATTGTAATGAAAAGAATTAATATATTATTTTACACATGCACATATATATTTTTTAAAGCAAGAATAAAAATGGTTTAGAGATATGCTCTTGATTTACCATTGAGGTAGGGCTCATTACTTTTCTTTATAAAAAGTTTGGATCTGTGAGGTTGCTCAATTGTCTGTAGAAATGTACTGCAATTAACGAAGTCTGGCACAGTGACGGTGATAGACGTTTTGAAGTCCTGTGGGACTAGGGCTGATCTCCCTTGATTGTGATGATTTGCACAAGGTGTGTCTACTTTCTGAATCCTGTTTTGCATTGTTGTAAAAGTGAATGACAACACACTTGGAGAATAAGGAATATAATGCTCTATCGGTATCCTTAAAATATTAGCAAATCTTAATAGTTCATTGCCAATGTTTCAATATCCTCTACATACTCAAGAATATGGAGTTCCATCATTTATTTAATTTCAGGGTTTTTTTTAACACAATGAACTTCCATTTTATCACTCTTAATGTCAAAAATCTATATATACACAGAAAAATTTGGAAAGAATAGAGAAGCCAAATTGAGAATAAACCTTTGCTTTTATTATCCTCGAGATAATCATTACCAAAATTCTCAGTTCTTTTGGGCTTGAATATACCTTAGAGAGTTAATTCTATACTCACTCTTTTGTAAACAGTCATTTTGTTACCTGAATCTCTAAGAACTTTTCCCATGTCATTACATCTACATCATTTTACTTAGCTGTAGGCTGCATGGATATAAAAAGCCCATAACCTTCTGATTTGTAAAACAAGCTTCTATTTTGTCTTTGGACTTTTGGGGGTGAGTAAGGAAAAATGAATTATTTTTTAATGTGTGCTTGTCCTATTTATTTTGCCTAATGAGGTTCAGTAGCTTGAGAGATGCAAGTCAATCCTTACCTTTTGCATGACAATGAGAGGATTTAACACCATAACCCTCTCAGGGAGTTCATTGCCTGCTAAGACTCAGAGCTGACAGATTTACTGATGTTAGAGAGCTTGCTATCAGCAGGAGTCACATACATGGAAGGCACAGTGACTGCCTATGTTTCAGTTACTCTCTGCAGGAATGCCTGCCTTCCATTTTTCAGGAGCAACTTCTGGTTGTCTGAAATGTGCAAACCAGTAAGTGACAAATGCTTCTTAGAAAGGTACAATTACATTCAAATTGGAAATACATGAAGTTGATCAAAGAAAGAAGAAAGAAAGGCATTAAAAATGAATTTTCCCGGTGGCATAAAGTCAGCTGTAAACCCTTAGCAATAAAAAATTAAATGAAGAAGTTAATGTTTTAGGCAGAGTTTTAAATTTTCCAGGGGAGAACTTGATAGTTGTGCCAGATTGAGGAGCTGGCAAAATTTACAGGGGAAGCTCAAGTATTCTGTCCCACTTGAGACGGCAGGAAGCGTAAAATTGTCATCAAATCAAACATCATTTATATTGTTTAGTGTCGTTGTGCTAAACCTCAGCTGTAAAAGCAAATAGCACTTTTGACCAAATCAGAATATTGTTCTGTTCCAAACAGTTTAAGTTTGCAAATACTGGAGGACTGCTAAAAAACAAAAACAAAAACATCATTTTTGGAAGAAGCCCTGAGGAAATATTACAGGAATGATCAATATTTGAGATCTGCAAGACACCAGGTAGTATTTATCTATTTATATTTCTTGTCCAAATATGATAGCTCAACTCTGTACCTGACATTATGTATTCCCTTGGTAGCTGTCTCTGGGTAGGCTTAATAAATGGTCTTGTGTTCAGAGGAAGGTTGAAGTACATTCATTACAGTTGCTGAGCAGAGTTGACACGTATTATATTGTTTTTCTGGCAAAGTCCTAAAAAATGAGCATGAAAGGATATAGGTCTAAGCTCATGGTCACATAGTGGTTCAGACAGCTGTTCCCGGCAGCAAGATTCTTGCTCAAACAATTAGCTGTACCGTTTACCATGGTTCTTTGGAGACACTATTTCTCTTCTCCCAGGCTTTGATTTCATCAGTGAAATGAGAGTGGAAGTAACACTTACATTAGAAGGTAATGATTGGTAATACATTATTGGTCATGAGAACTGAGATAGAACATGTAAAGAGTTTAGCATTCATCTAGGTCAATACATGAGAACTTCTCACTGTTGTTTTTATTTTATTATTTTTGCTTTAATAAACAGACATCAGACAGATGTCAGGGAAGAAAAGGTTTTGGAGAAAACTTGCATGGCTTATCAAACTGTATCTTGAAACTGTGGCTTAGAGACACTTTATGGAGAGGTGTGCAGATATTCTGATCACTTTTCTGGCCTTAGAGATTTCATTCTGTAGACACATGAGCATCACTATACAGGGTCTCTTGTTCTATGACATGATACAGATTCCTTTGGTATTGTTCAGTGTAGATCCCATGTGGTTTGGGGGAAACCTTCACTATTATGAGTCACACGATTTCTTCCCAGTTTAGTTTCCCTGGATTTATTTACAGAAATATACTACTAATACTTAGCAGCTCTAAGAAGGAACATTCTAGCTGTTGAGAGGAATTAACAGTTATTTATTTTTTTATAGCTCATTAAAGTTGATGGCTTTCTTATATGTGGACAGTGTCTCGGTGCTGTGCAACCAACCTTCAGTTAAGAAGCTGCTGGAACATTGGGGATGTAGACTTTCAGATTATTAGTGAGTCGAGGGTACTTAATACAAATAACTCTTTGCCATTGTTATATTTTTGCATGTTTTTAAAAAATGAATTAAGTACAATTGTTCTTTTATGAAGCTGACTGTGTACATGTTCTGACTACATTATCCCCTCTGTCTTTTTATCACTCACTTACTTATCCAAGGTAGAAGTTTTGATGTCATTTCACATTCCTTGGACAATTAAACACATAGTATGTGGTATCAATTTTAGTTTGTAAAGTAGTGCTCTCTTCTACTGGTAATCCCACTGCCTTATTACAGCCCACAGGCATCTCTTGGAAGAGCCACCACTCACAACCTTTCCTCAATTTTGATCTTCAGAATCATAATGCATAATGTCAAGGATATTTGGATATTAGTTCTAAAAGTAAAATCCAATGACATCAATTCTTTACTAAAATTATTTCAATATTTCCTGATTATCATAGTCTCCTGTAACAGGTCATTATTAAGGGCCCTGTCTGTGTGCTAAGCCATGCAATTCTGCCACAATACACCTGAGTTTTTCCTGGGGTATAACTTCTGTTATTTCTATCTACTTTGCCCATCATCATTGTCTAATTCCTCCCATGCATTCCAAATGCATTTTTAAATCAGTTTTTTAAAAAATCAGTTTTAAGTTATACATTCTTTCTCTTGAGCCCCAACAGCTGTATCTCCACCTCAATTTTGACCTCTATTTTTCCTACATTCATTGTCAAATTAAAGACTAGTAGTGGAGGATAGTATCTGTATGTCCTTTTTGCTGTTTTAGTTGCTGCTAAACCTATGTCTCTGGGAAGACAACCGAAACTCGGTTGGATGTGTTATCTATCCCCTACAGTAGAGGACACTCACTTGTTGCTATAGTATGCTTACCAGCCCTTCCCACAGTATTATTTCCAGGGTTGGAAGTATATTTTCTAGTCTATCAGACTATCTGGGAAGCCTGCCTGTACTTGTATATTACATTTGCTTAATCAAGGAATCATGCCATCTCATACCACACACAGAAAGAACCATGTGGGAGTCCTCATCTCCACCCTTTCCAAAATGTGCTTGCATGACTTACCAACCTGAGCAGAGAACACACAATTACCACTAAAACAAGGAGGCACACCACCCTGTATCACATAAGGGGAGGAAACCACATTGGGTGCACCCAGAGATTTTTCCACATTAAAATGTGGAAAGTCTTAGTTGCAGACTTAGTTGCACATCATGTTGTCAATGCAGGTGCCACACCACTGCTTCTCTCAAACTCTTCATCTGTTTTGGAAGTCACTGCTCAGAAATCAGTGGGACTATGTGGCTTTCCTGAGAAGATTCTAACAAACATCTGTTCATCATAGATAGGACACTGACAATGGATCAAGAAAATAGCTTATTTAGTTATAACTCAGTGAACCAATGAATTTACTACAGATATTTACAGGAAGGTAGGCAAAAGGTTGTCTTCAGGAGATAGATGTCTCTCAATCAGCAGAATTACCAAATCACTCACTCCATCATAAAGGTGACACACAAAACTTTTATTCCTGGATTCTTCTCTGTCTAACAATCATTTATTGTTTATATAACCTTGGAAAGGAGCCTGCAGGTTTTGTGGGTTTTGTGATTTCTTGAGTCTTGTAAGTTTTGTGAGCTTCCTGACTTTTATGAGCCTTTATCCTGCCTTCAGGAAGGAATGCAATATGTAGAAAAAATACTTACAGAACAACAGTAGCAACAACAATTATCCTTTAACATGTACTTGCTAGAGAATTGCTAGGCTGCTCACATGCACTATTTGATTTAATTTGATTTAGTCCTGACAACAATTCTCAAAGATAGATCTCATTCTTACTTACATTGTCTATCTGAGGAAAGAGATGCACTAAGAATCAACAGATTTGCCCCAACTTACACAGCTTGTAACCAGAGGAACTGGGATTTAAACCTGTGCCTTCAGAGAACATTGAACTGTGTGTTTATTCAGCCACCCTGCCAGATAAGAAGTGATTTTATAGTAAGAGAGATTCACATAGGAAGTGTAGCAATGGGAGGAGAGTTCTCAAGGAGGAGATGTGGACAAGCTACCAAGTGTAAATGCAGTGACCAAATTATCAATAAGTCTCCTGATACAGAGGCTCTCTGTTCACCACTTACTACAACTTAGTAAAATGCATATTAAAGCTTAATAGCATATGAAAAGGGAACAACGACAGTTAGAAAGCTTAACTTAGACAAGAGATGGATAGGGCATCTTCAAAAACCCCAAGAGATCTGCAGAATATGGCATTCAAAGATGTTATCTTAAATTAAGATTTTCTTTTTTTTTGATATCGAGACATATCAGCTCCTGACAGCACCCCCTATTCTACTCCAAGTAGAAGATAAGCATCGAAGAATCTCCAGTGTGAGATGGTTGAATTAGTGGCAAGCCTATCTCTTGGCATGAAAAAACTCCTTGCTCCAACTGCAGACAGACTGCTGTCCAAAAAGGACAAAACTTGGTAGCAGGGAAGTCGACAGCCTAGCTCTGCCAAGACAGGGTAGGTAAGTCCTTCATAATCCCTGCTCTACAACAAATGTCTGTCAGAGAAACAGGACCCAAAGGCTGAAGACTGATGCAGGAATGTATGGAGAGAAAATGGGAACTGTCCAGGCAGTCACTGGTATGTCATTTCTTAGTTTTGGAAGCTGCAGGCCCTGTACTTCCTATATAAGCAGATATATTTATCCCTCTCAGGTCTCTGAGGTGGTTGAAGAATAGACAGCTAGAGTCTCATAGTTAAATGTTGAGTTGTTTAGGAATCAAGAGGGTGTTATAGATCTAAGAAGATACTCTTAAAAGTGTGTTGCAAGTTAGTATGAATGTTGAGTCAGATATAGACCTTTAAACTCATGGAGATGGTTAGATAGTAGAATGTTAAAGTCAGGGGCCAAATATGTATAAACTGGACATTGGGAAGGTATACTGGGCCATTTAATTCTCATAAATGTGGCATATTTATATCTGTTGTTTTGTATAGTATTTACTGTTATAAGAGAAGGAACCATCTGTTGGACTGAAAGGGGAAACTGCTGGGGGTAAGAGGGTGGAAGGGTGGGATAGGAAGGGGGAATAGGGAAGGGTTTGTGACTGAGATGTAACTTGAAGAAAAAAAATAAAGTATTTAAATAAAAAAATAAAGCTTAACTTAGAAAGTAACTTGCTGTTCAGTTGATTAAAAATAGGCAAGAATTTAATAGGCGTTCCAATGCTGAACACTTAAGTTTTACCAAAGTGACAAAAAACAAACTCCACACCACCTCACATCCTGAGCCTTAGGGTAGTAGTTACCTTAATAATGAACTTAATAGGAATATATTTTGTTTCTATTAGAGTCATCAGACTTAGAAGTATATGGTTTCAAAACCCTTTATACTTTGGATTTAATACTCTACATTTCAATCCCTCTGATTTTTCAGATGATGTTTATATAGCATTGTAGAAGAGAAATTCTAAGTTGTAATTCAATAAATTGCCTATAAGTAAGCCATTGGAATCTTTTGGTGTGCATCTGTTCCTGGCCTTTAGCATCTCTTTTATGGATATTGTTAGATAGCTAATTCCTCACAGGCTCCATTATGTCCAACTTGTATGAGTGAGTCTTCTTTCTTTTCTGGGTTGTGATAGCTTTAAGGAATGAGGTCAGTATTTCAGGAACATGATTCACTAAGATGGCTACTTCCTTCATTAGGAAGCTAATCCCTAAAGTCCTTCTTCAATCTCTTCATTTCTTTTGTGGCTGCCAGTTCATCTTTTCTTTTAATTTTTAAAAATTTATTCCTCCCTCTGATTTACTTCCTCTTTCTCCTCTTTTTGACTCATGGACCATTTCAGAAATATTGATTACTATTGAAAATGGAATGGAAAAAAAACTCTATGTTGTGAAATCAAAGAATTCTAAGAGTAGAAATAAATATCAGACCAGCAAATAAAAAAGGTGCAAAACCCCACACTACCACAACAAGTAGCAGGAATCAACAAACATTGCACATTGATAACTTTCAACATCAATATTCTCAATTCCCCAATAAAAAGACAGACTAACAGAATGGATTGAAAAACAGGATACATCCTGCTGTATCCAAGAAACATGCTTTTACATCAAGGATGGACAGATTATCACCTAAGGGTAAAATAATGGAAAAAGATATTCGATACAAATGGACCTAAGAAGCAAGTAGATGTAGTCACTTTAATATCTGACAAAATAATTTCAAACCAAAGCTAATCAGAAGGGATAGAGAAGGATACTACATATTCAACACTACGGAAAAAAATCTACCAAGGGGATATTGAAATTTTAACTTTATGCACAGACACAAAGACACCTAAACTTGTAAAAGAAGTTCTCTACAGATTAAATCACATATTACCCCTCACGAAGTGATAGTGGGAGTCTACCATACCGAACTATCACCAACATGCAGGTCATCCAGACAAAAACTGACCAGAGAAGTACTGGAGCTAACTGATTTTATGAACCAAACCAATCAAACAGATGTTTATAGAATGTTTCACCCAAACACTAAAGAATATAACTTCTCTTCAGCAGGCCAGGGAACTTTCTCCAAAACTGACCACATACTTCGATATGAGGCAAGTCTCAGTAGGCAGAAGAAAATTGGAATAACACCCCACATCCTATCTGACCACCACAGATTAAACCTGGATATCAACAACAACAGAAACAATGGAAAGCTTATAAGCTTGTGGAAACTGAACAACTCACTATTAAATTAAACTTGTGTAAAGAGTGAAATTAGGAAAGAAATTAAAAGTTTTCTAGAATTGAATGAAAATGAAAATACAACATACCCAGTCTTATGGGACAGAATGAAGGTGGTTCTAAGAGGCAAGTTCATAGTACTACTCACCTAAAAAAATAGGAGAGATTTCATATTAATAACAGCATACCCAAAATCTCTAGACAAAAAGAAGAAATAATCCCCAAATGGAGTAGATGAAAAAAAAATCAAACTCAGGGCTGAAATCAATAAAAGAGAAGCAATCAAAACAATACAAAGAATCAAGGGAAAAAGGGTTGGTTTTTTGAGAAAGTCAATAAGATTGATAAATCTTTAGCCTATTTAACTAAAAGGGAATGAGAGAAAATACAAATTAACAAAATTAAAAACAAAAAGAGGGTCATAATAATAGACATAGAGAAAATTCAGAGATTCATAAGGGCATAATTTAAAAACATGTACTCTACAAATTAGAAAATCTACAAGAAATGGATAATTTTTCCAATATAACCCACCAACCAAAGTTAAATGAAGATCAGATAAACAGATCTATAACCCCTTGTGAAATAGAAGAAGTCATTAAATCAAAATAGCCCAAGGCTAAATGGCTTTAGTGCAGAATTCTACCAGACTTTCAAAGAGTTAACCCCCAACATTCCTCAAATTTATTCCACAAAATGGAAACAGAAGTAACATTGTCCAATTCTTTGTAGAAGGTCACAGTTACTCTGATACATAAATCACACAAAGACATGAACATAAACTTTTTATTCTGGCAGTGAGACACTTTGCTCTAGTGGTGATGCCTTATATGCCCCTAGTGTATGAGGAGGCTCTTGGCCCTCATATGACTGCTGAACTGGGGCAGGGGACTTTTATGTAGGGACACTCCACTCCAGAGGAGTGGGATGGAAGGGTTAGGGGGTAGAAGGTGGGAGGGTGGGACTGGGAGGGGTGGAAAGAGGACACTGTGATGGAGATGTAACCTGAAGTAATAAATAAGTAAATTAAAAAAAAGACCCAAAAATAGAATTGCAGATTAATTTCTCTTATGAACATAGATGCAAAAATTCTTAATAAAATATTTGCAAACACTATTCAAGAACACATAAGAATTGCAACTCAAGATGACTCTGAGATTCCATCTCACACCTGTCAGAATGGCTACAATCAAAAACTCAAATGACAACACAGGCTGGTGAGGTTGTGAAGAAAGGGGAACCCTCCTTCATTGCTCGTGAGAGTGAAAACTTGTACAACCACTATGGAAATCAATATGGTGATATCTTAGAAAACTTGGAATAGCTCTACTTCAAGACCAAGCCATACCACTCCTGGGCATATATCCAAACGATTCCTCACCAATCCACAAGGATATCTCAACTATGTTCATAACAGCTTTATTTGTAACAGCTAGAAAATGGAAACAACCCAGATGTCCCTCAACCGACGAATGGATAAAAAAACCTGTGGTACATTTACACAATGGAATACTACTCAGCCATCAGAAACAAGGAAATCATGCAATTTGCTGCCAAATGGATAGAACTAGAAAAGCTCATCCTGAGTGAGCTAACCCAGACTCAGAAGGATGCACATGGCATCTATTCACTTATAGCTGGATTTTAGCCATATATTACAGGATAACTATCCTACAACCAAAAGACTGAAAGGAACAGGAACATAAACTTTGTTACTTGTTAGTGGGACCCTTGCCCTAGTGGAGTTGCCATGTAGGCCCCCAGTACAAGAGGAAGCTCTTAGCCCTCATATGGCGCTGAAATTAAGGGGCTGATGTGTATGACACCCCACACCAGAGGAATAGGATAGGTGGGAGAAGGGGGAGAGGGTGGGAGGGTGAGCCTGGAAGGGGTGGATGGGAGGGGACTGTGATGGAGATGTAAATTAAAGTAATAAATAAACAGTAAAAAAAAAAAAAAAAAGATCATCCACCATCATCAAGTTTCATCCTAGAAGTACAGTGGTCATCCAACATATGTAAATTGATAAATTTAATACACCATATAAACCACCTGAAAGACAAAAAACACAGGATCTTTGCATTAGGTATGTAAAAGACCTTTGACAAAATTCAATACCCCTTCATGATAAAAGTCTTGGTAAGGTTAGGTATACAATGAACATACCTCAGCATAATATTGGCAATGTACAGCAAGCTATATCCAAAATCAACTTAAATGGAGAGAAACTCAAAGCAATTCCGCTAAAGTTAGGGACAATACAAGGTTGTCCATTTTCTCCATATATATTCAATATAGTGCTTGAAGTCTTAGCCAGAATAATAAGCAATTCAAAGAGATCAAAGGGATATAAATAGGAAGGGAAAAAGTCAAAGTGTAATTATTTGCAGATGGTATGATGCCACACCCGCCTCGCCAGCAGTGCAGGCTACGACCGCTGTGTGACAAGCATGCGTGTTGTACGGCTGGGTGGTGCCTCGGGGCTTATGCAAGCCTTGAGGGATGACCCACTGGCCAAATGGGGTGATGGGCTGAGGCCTGGAGATTTGTGGAGGCAAATATTCAGGTCCCCCGGGGAGCCAAAGCGGTTGGGGATGTTCGGTGGACTTGGTTTCACTTTTGGTTGCTTGCTATATCTTATCATTTACACAGGAGTTCCTAGAATTGGAATGCGTGACAAGGACGCGGGGAAAAATGTGGTAGCTGCCCCAGAGCTGATGACGCTGAGTACACTTCAAGAGAAAGAGAAATTAGATATCCCTGGAAGTTCCCAAGTTTCAGAGAAAATACAGATCATTGAGTTGGAGCTCGGCGAGGCAATTCGAAATATGTCCTTAAATGACTCTTATGTGAATGAGCCTATTCAGGAGTTAATACAATTGATGCAAAATGATTCTAGTTTGCTGGTACATGAGGCCCTTGGCCAATTGCAGGAAAAGGAATTAGAGCTAAAGAATAGAGTTCATAGGGTTCGGCGAAGCATGGAGAACAAGAACAATAAATTCTATGTACCTGGTGTTCCCATGAAACTGATTGCTGGAAGAACTAGGCCTACATATCTGATCAACGGGAAATGGTTTGTCCCTCCTGTGAACCCTAAACCTGGCTCAGAGCCATGGCCTGCGCCAACCACCTCTCCTCCAGTGTTGCCCTACACAGGAGTCTATGATAGGGACATGGTTAGGTGGGTTCAGCATAATGGCAAAATCACTCCCTATCGTAAGCTTGGACAATGGGAGAGAATAAAGCGTACTCGCCCTCCCTGGTGTACTTTGACTGAGCCAGAAAAAGCTGATCTGCTTCGTCAGGTCCTTGATGCAGTAGGTAAACACAAAGGACAACCTTGGTGCCAGGAACAGATAAGAAAGTGGGGCTGGGACTGGGCCCAGCCAGTTTGCAAAGAAGTTGATGCTGTTCAACGAGGTCTCGAAGGAGATCCCTGGTATGATAGTTTGCCACCTCCCCCCGTTGTTAAAGTTTTACACTATATGCCTCCAGGGTATCCGATAAAAGGAACATAGTATGCTGATGTGAAACTTTGTGGTTGTCTGTCACAGATGACCGCTAGCTAGTGCCAGCCGGTCAGCTCCGGGTCACTGCATTAGATCATCTAGATAAAATCAAAAACATCTTGAGTGTACATATCCTGTTCTTGGTAAAATCCTGTTTCTGCTTTTTGGCTGATGACCAATCTTGTGGTTCCTGCTTTTACTGTATAAATTCAACCCTGAGAAAGTAAAACTTGGCAGCAACATTGAACCTCTCGTGTGTTGTGTTGTCTGTCGCGCCGAAGCCGTCCCCACCTAGAAGTCTTCTCGAGCCTTGGATCGGAAAGCTACGACCCCGCATCCTTGGTGGTCGGTAGCAGTATGATAGCATACATAAGTGACTAAAAATTCCACCAGGAATCTCGTATAGCTGATGAACATATTCAGCAATGTAGTTGAATACAAAATTAACTCACATAAAACATTAGCCTGACAATACACAAATGACAGACTGAGAAAGAAATCAGGTAATAAAACATTTCACAACAGCCTCAAATGATATAAAATATCTTGGTGTAACTCTAGCAAAACAAGTGAAACTCTTACATGATAAGAACTTTAAGACATTGACTAAAGAAAGTTGAGAAGATATTAGAGGTAAACTCTCCCATGCTCATGGATCAGTATTATTGTGTGTATGTGGGAACTAGGAGGAGTAAGGAGAGGGGAAACTTCAAACAGAATCTATTGCATGAAAATAAATAAAAGCTTCAAAGAAAACCAAAATAAAATATCAAATATACAAACAACTGTACAGCATGGTAGTCATGCCCATGAGAGCAGAGGAGATTAAGTTAAACTGCAGTGGGAGAGCCACACCTGATTAATCAGGAGGAGAAACATTCAGATGGAGAGTGGAATCACTGAAACTTTTAAAAAAAATTCTTAAACCATTAATTGTGGTAAATTATATAGAGCATAAAATTTGTTATCTTAACTCCTTTAATTATATAGGTCAGTTAGTGTTAAATCTATTCACATTGTTGTATAGCCAACCTCTGGAACTCTTGCCATTACAGAACTGAAGCTTCATGCTCATTAATTTCCATATCCCTATCTATCGTTCCTGGGAAACACCATCCCCCCTCCCTGCATTGGGAGTGCTATAGATACTTTAAATACATGGAATCATTTAGCAATTCTCAATTCATCATAGTTCATCAATTGATGTGCACTTGAGCTCCTTCTATATTATTGCTGTTGCTCATTTTCAGGAAATGGTCACTTTTAAGCTATGTTTTTGAGCAAAGACACTATGATTATATCTTATTGATTTACATAGTCTTCTTTTAATTCTGATCTTGACCAGATCTAACCTGTACTAATCTTGTTTTTGTTATTGTGCAATCATTTTAATGAAATCACATTCATTTTTATTATAGAAATAGCCTAAGAGATGTTTCACTCATCATTAGCTCTCTATCCCTTCCACCAGAAACCAGTCCTTATAGAAACAACCTAATGGAAACCAAATATATATAATTATTAGAAGTTAATCAAAAAATTTAAAAATGTTTCGTGAGGTAAAAATGTCAAGTGCCCCTCTTTGTAATTATACATTTTATACATACATATATATATATATTAAGTTGTGTTTTTCAAAGAAGTGAAACTGACTGAAATAGTTATTGTAATCCTTGAGGAATAAACTTTATTGTCCTTTATGTGTAAAAGATAGACATATCCCTATTTTCCATAAAGTTCCCTATATTAATGGACAACCAATATTTAACTAGATTTTTGTTCAGCAATCTTTTTATTTGATCCCTAAATTGCAAATGGATTAGTTAGGCAAGAGCAATTACAGAGGAGCAGAAAGCTGCAGCTTCTGCTGTAGCAGTCATGAAAGCCTTGGCTCTGAGAAGCTTCTCAATGACCTTGCAAACTATTTCACCTCAATTTTCACATTTAGCGTAATATGCCTACAGGTAAAAGACCATGTGATTTTTGTCCCAGACACTCTTTCTGCTCATTTCCACGCCTTTGAAGGAGAAATAAAATTGTTGAAAGGGATGCATACTAATTCTATGTACTGTAAGTAATTTTAATCCTTAGTGAACATAAGCAAAGTGGAGATCCAAGTGTGAATTTTGATCCTATTTTCTTGCTTCTTCAGCCCCTCCACACCTGTATCTTTAACTACTAAAGTGTTTTCTGCAAGTATGAGTGCACATCTTGTCATGAAAAACAGGCTCACTACATCACTGTTATCATGAAAACTACACCATGCTTGACTTGGGAGATAGAGGCAGCAAGATTAGATTTTGTTTAATTCATTTTTCTGAAATTTATTCTTTAGCGAGAGTTGATTATAAATTCACAAGAGGCCCCATGTACTCATGGGTGTCTTGAATATCAGTCATCATCCGCTAGTGTTTCTTACATTTGCTTTTTCTTTTTCTTCCTCTTACATTCCTTTTTCCTCTGAGATACACACACACACACACACACACACACACACACACACACACACACACACTCACTCAATTTAAAGACACCAGATAGGGGGAAACAGAAAGGAGGGTAGAAAAATCATTTAACTACTTTGGGGAGTAAGTATAAAAAAAATCAAGGCATTCATTTCTTACTTTACTGTTAAATAATTTAAGAATATTCCTATTAAAACTTGAAATCCAGAAATTAGAGAAAAGAAACAACATACCACAATCTTTACGGTTGTGATGCATTTGGGCCAAGATTCATTTGGTCTTTTGCCATATATACATTTTTGAAGTATAGATCATGAGATGGAAGGGATACTTTTTTGTTTCTTTTAACATGTTTCTAAATTATAAATGGATATATGAAAGCCAGGAAAAGACATGTAGGAAGCTTAAATGTGCAGCTAAATTAAAGAAATAAGACAGAAATGGATACACAATATGAAACCAAGTACAGGATACAGACAGAAAGGTAAAATCCTAAAGAAGAGTGATCAAGCACTGTCACTGTCTGAGGGTTCAGGGGATTCTGAGTGTCACTGATATTGCCCTGTGCACTGCTCTCATAGTGTCCAAGTGATGTTAACATTTGTCAAAATCTATTGACCATACAAAGAATAAGCCCTAGCATAAACTTTGGATTTCATTTGACAATAGTTTGTCAATATTGGTTCATGAATTGTGACATATGAACTATACTAATGCACATGTTCATAGAAGAAATTGTGTTGGGCAAAGGTAGGTCTCTGAAAAATTTCAATACCTTCTGCTCAACTTTCTGAGCCTTCTGTTTAGTATTTCTGTAAGTCTAAAACTGATCTAAAAGTAAAAGCTATAAAAATAGATATATTAGAATTTAAAATTTTGAACATCTGTTGTATCCTTCAGAATAGTTTTTTTCAAAATGTTATGTACTTGTTTTAACTTTTGTCAAAAAAAGATGTTGCAAATCTTTCTAAAAAAGTCTACAGATTGGATGGTGGAGCAAGCGGGAGAAAACATTTTAAAATTATATCTGTATAATCATCAACTATTAGGAGAAAATGGGACACACTTTCTCATGAGACGTATAGACAGGATTTATTTATTTATTTTTTAATATTTATTTATTATTTCAGGTTACATCTCCAACACAGTGTCCTCTTTCCGCCCCTCCCAGTCCTGCCCTCCCACCCTCTACCCCCTATCCCTTTCATCACACTCCTCTGGAGTGGAGTGTCCTTACATAATAGTTCCATCCAAGTTCAGCAGTCATATGAAGGCCAAGAGCCTCCTCATACACTGGGGGCCTACAAGGCAGCACCATTAGGGCAAAGTGTCTTATTGATAGGAAAAAAAGTCTATGTTCCTGTTGCACTTGGTGCATTGGTTGCAGTATAGTTATCCTGTATTATATAGCTAAAATACAATTATAACTGAATAGATGCCATGTGCACCCTTCTGAGTCTGGGTTAGCTCACTCAGAATGAGCTTTTCTAGTTCCGTCCATTTGGCTGCAAATTGCATGATCTCCTTATTTCTGATAGCTGAGTAGTATTTCTTGGTGTAAATGTACCACAGTTTTTTTTTTATTATTATTCATACACCAGTTGAAGGACATCTGGGTTGTTTCCAGTTTCTAGCTATTACATATAAAGCTGCTATGAACATAGATGAGGAGAAGTCCTTGTGGTTTGGTGAGGAATCATTTGGATATATAGCCAGAAGTGGTATGGATGGGTCCGGAGGTAGAGCTATTCCAAGTTTTCTAAGATATCACCAGACTGACCTCGATAGTGGTGGCACAAGCCTGCACTCCCACCAGCAATGGAGGAGTGTTCCCCTTTCTCCACACCCTTGCCAGCATGTACTGTCATTTGAGCTTTTGATCTTAGCCATTCTGACAGGTATGAGATGGAATCTCAGAGTTGTCTTGAGTTGCATTTCTCTGATGATTAAGGATGCTGAGCATTTCTTCAAGTGTCTCTCAGCCTTTAGGGATTCCTCCATTGTGAATTCTCTGTTTAGCTATGATCCCCAGTTTTCGATTGGATTATTTGGTTTCTTGGCATTTAATTTCTTGAACTCTATGTAAATTTTGGATTTTAGCCCTCTGTCAGATGTGCGGTTGGTGAAGATTTTTTTCCCAATCTGTAGGTTGACATTTTGCTCAAATGACAGTGTCTTTTGCTTTACAGAAGCTTTTTATTTTTATGAGGTCCCATTTATTGATTGTTGGTCTTAGATCCTGAGCTGTTGGTGTTCTGTTCAGGAAGTTGTCACCTGTGCCGATGAGTTCGAGGTTTTACCCACTCTCTCTTCTAATGGATTTAGTGTGTCCAGCCTTATGTTAAGGTCTTTGAACCACCTGGAGTTAAGTTTTGTACAAAGTGATAAGTATATAAACATCCAGTTGGACCAGCACCATTTGTTGAAGATGCTGTCTTTTTTCCATTGTACAGTTTTGGCTTCTTTGTCAGAAATTGACCATAGGTGTGTGGGTTCATTTCTGGCTCTTCAATTCGATTCCATAGATCCACTGGTCTGTGTCTATAACAGTTCCATGCTGTTTTATTTCTATTACTCTATTGTACAGCTTGAAATCTGAGATGATGATATCTCCATATTTTTTTTTAATTGTACAGGGCTGATTTAGCTATTCTGGGTTTTTTGTTATTCCATATGAAGTTTAGAATTGCTTTTTCCAGGTCTATAAAGAATTTTGGTAGTATTTTGATAGTAATTGCATTGGATCTGTATTTTGCTTTTGGCAGGATGGCCATTTTTATTATGTTGATCCTACCTATCTATGAGCATGGGAGATCTTTCCATCTTCTGATGGCCTCTTCCATTTCTTTCTTCAAGGACTTGAAGTTCTTGTCATGCAGGTCTTTTCCTTGCTTGGTTAGAGTTACCCCCAGATATTTTCTATTGTTTGTGGCTATTGTGAAAAGTGTTGCTTCCCTAATTTCTTTCTCAGCTCATTCATTTTTGTATAAAGAAAGGCTTCTGATTTTTTTGAATTAATTTTTTATCCAGCCACCTTGCTGAAGATGTTTATCAGCTGTAAGAGTTCTCTGGTGGAATTTTTGGGGTCACTTATATATACTATCATATGGTCTGCAAATAGGGATAATTTGACTTCTTTGTTTCTAACTTGTATCCCCTTGATCTCCTTTAGCTGTCTTATTGTTCGAGCAAAAACTTCAAATACTATGTTGAAGAGATATGATAAAAGTGGACATCCTTGTCTTGTCCCTGAGTTTAGAGGAAATGCTTCAAGTTTCTCTCCATTTAATTTGATATTGGGTACAGGCTTGCTGCATATAGCCTTTATTATTTCTAGGAATGGTCCTTGTATGCCTGTTCACTCCAGGACCTTTAGCATGAAGGGGTGTTGCATTTTGTCAAATGCTTTTTCAGCATCTAGCAAGATGATCATGTGTTTATTTTTTCTTTCAGCTTGTTTATATGGTGAATTATGTTGATGGATTTTCATATGTTGAACCATTCCTGCATTCCTGGGACAAAGCCTACTTGATCATGGTGTATGATACTTTTGATGTGTTCTTGGATTTGGTTTGCTAGTATTTTGTTAAGTATTTTTGCATCTATGTTCGTGAGAGAGATTGGTCTGAAGTTCTCTTTCTTTGTTGAGTCTTTGTGTGGTTTAGGAATCAGGGTAACTGTGGCCTCATAGAATGAGTTTGGCAGTGTTCTTTCTGATTCTATTTTTTAAAAGAGTTTGAAGAGTATTGGTATTAGCTCTTCCTTGAAGGTCTGGTAGAATTCTGTGCTGAAACCATCTGGCCCTGGGCTTTTTTTGGTTGGTAGATTTTTAATGACTGTTTCTATTTCCCTAGCGGTTATAGGGCTGTTTAATCTGTTAACCTGATCTTGATTTAGCTTCGGTAGGTGGAATCTATCAAGAAAATTGTCCATTTCGCTTAAGTTTTCATATTTGGTGGAGTATAGGTTTTTAAAGTAGGACCCAAATATTCTCTGGATTTCCTCAATGTCTGTTGTTATTTCTCCCTTTTCATTTCTGATTTTATTGATTTGGGTTTTTTCCCTCTGCCTTTTAGTTAATCTGGCTAAGGGTTTGTCTGTTTTGTTGATTTTCTCAAAGAATCAATTCTTGGTGTCATTGATTCTTTGTATTTTTTGTTTGTTTGTTTGTTTCTAAGTTGTTGATTTCAGCCCTAAGTTTGATGATTTTCTGCCTTCTGTTCCTCTTGGGAGTGTTTTCTTTTTTTTCCCAGTTCTTCCAGTTCAGCTGTGAATTTGCTAAAATGAGCTGCCACAATTGTCTTTTTGAAGGCACTTAATACTATGAACTTTCCTTGTAGCACTGTTTTCATTGTGTCCCATAGGTTTGGGTATGTTGTGCCTTAATTTTCATTGCATTTTAAGAAGTCTTTGATTTCCTTCTTTATTTCTTCCTTGACCCAGTAGTCATCCAGTAAAGAGTTGTTCAGTGTCCATGAGTGTGTAGGCTTTCTGTTAGTTCTGTTGTTGTTGAAGTCCAGATTTAATTCATGGTGATCTGATAAGATACAAGGGGTTATTTCAATTTTCTTGTATCTGTTGTGGCATGCTTTGTGTCTGACTATATGGTCGATTTTGGAGAATGTTCCATGTGATACTGAGAAGAAAGTGTATTCCTTTGTGTTTGGGTGAAATGTTCCGTAGATATTTGTTAGGTTCATTTGGTTCATGACCTCTGTTAGACTCATTATTTCTCTGTTTGGCTTCTGTCTTGATGATCTGTCCATTGCTGTGAGTGGGGTCTTGAAGTCTCCTACTACTAATGTGTGGGGATCAATGTGTAGTTTAAGGTTTAGAAGAGCTTCTTTTACAAATGTGGGTGCCCTTGTATTGGGGGCATATATATTCAGTATTGAGATGTCATCTTGCTGAATTTTTCCTTTAATGAGTATGTAATGCCCTTCCCTGTCTTTTTTGATTGACTTCAGTTGAAAGTCTATATTATTTGATATTAAGATGACTACTCCAGCTTGCTTCCTGGGTCCATTTGCTTGGAAAACCTTTTCCCAGCCCTTTACTCTGAGGTAGTGTCTATCTTCTTGTATGCAGCAAAATGATGGGTCTTGTTTAAGGGTCCATTCTGTAAGCCCATGTCGTTTTATTTGGGAGTTGAGTCAATTGATGTTGATATTAATGACCTAAGGTTGTTATTTCCTATTATTTTGGTATAGGTGGTGGTTGTGTGTTTTTTTTTTTGGTTTAGCTGCAGTGGAGTCTTTTGCTTCCTCTGTTTCCTTGGGTGTAGTTATCTTCTTTGGGTTGGAATTTTCCTTCTAGGATTTTCTGTAGGGCTGGATTTGTGGGCAGATACTGTTTAAATTTGATTTTGTCATGGAATGTCTTGCTTTCTCCATCTAGGTTGATAGAGAGTTTTGTCGGGCTGGGCCCCTATGTTCTCTCAGGGCTTGTAGGACATCTGTCCAGGCGCTTCTGGCCTTTAAGGTTTCTGAGGAGAAGTCAGGTGTCATTCTGATGGTTCTGCCATTGTTTGTTACTTGACCTTTTTCTCTTACACCTTTTAATATTCTTTCTTTGTTTTATACATTTGGAGTTTCAATTATTATGTGGTGAGAGGAGTTTCTTTTCTGATATAATCTGTTTGGTGTTCTGTATCCTCTCGGAATTTTATTGGCATCTCTCTCTTTAGGTTTGGGAAGTTTTTTTCTATGATTTTGTTGAAGATGTTTCCTGGAACTTGAAGTCTGGAGTCTTCCCTTTCCTCTATGCTATAATTCTTAGGTTCCTTCTTTTCATTGAGTCCTTGATTTCTTGGATGTTGTGGGTGAGAACTTTTTTAGATTTCTCATTTTCTTTGGTTGTTGTACTGATTTCTTCAATCGAATCTTCCATGCTTGAAATCCTGTCTTCCATCTCTTGTCTCCTATTTTTGACACTCATATCTGTAGTTCCTGTTCCCTTCCCTTGATTCTCCACTTCCACTCTTCTTTCTGATTGTGTTTTCTTTATTGCTTCTTCTTCCAATTTCAAGCCTTTAAACATTTTATTCATTGTATATGTTTTTTGTTCCAATTTGCTTGTCATTGTCTGCAAATCTTTTAAATATTTTGAAGCTTTCATTGCCTTGTCTCTTTCCTGTTCATGGTGGGCTGCATTGGCTTGGAGGTCTCTAACGATATTCTCTAATGCTTTTATTTGTAAAATTGAGAATTTTTTGTATTCTTTTAGTATTTTAATTTCTTCTTGAAAGGACTCCATAATTTTTCTAAGTATAGATTTGTCATCATTTTCATGTGTTTCAGCTGTGGTGGGATGTTATGGCTTGCTGTGTTGACCTTGCTGAATTTCGTTGGAGTCATATTTCCCTGATTTTTGACAGTTTTGTTCTTTCCCTGACCTTTAGCCATCTGGTTACCCTAAGCTGATTGTTCCTGATGTCTTCTGGATCGTTTCAGTGGCACTGCCGATCCTCTTTAGGATATTGCAGTGACTGTGTGAATATTGGGCACTCAAGTAGCTGGGAGGTACCTCTATCTGGCATTTGGTGCTACTTCCCAACACCTTTCAGTAATCAGACTTGCGGGAGTCTCTACCAACGCAAGAAGAGCAGCCCTCTGCCCTGTCTGAGAGCAATGTTCTTCCAAGTGATTATATATCCAGTAGAGAGGGACCTTTCTGTCCAACACCTTTCTGGGTAAGCCCAGATATGCTTGCGCCTTCTTGTCTGCCACTGTGTGGCTTTTGCCGCCTTCTGCGGCAGGGTCTGGCCTCTGCCCTGGGTCCCGGGCATGTGTCCACTCCAGTGGCCTCTGCTCTGTACCCTGACCTCTGTCCCACGCAGCAGGTCTCTACTTTGGGACTGGAGTCTGTGTCTCTTGCCACTAACCTCCACTTTGGTCCCTGAGGCTTACTTTGTGCCCCAGCTGTTGTCCCCTGCTTTGGGTCCCAATCCTATCTACTTGTTGGGTTTTTGAGTAGGTCTTGCCCACTTCCACTGCTCGCTCCTTGGCCTGATTTCTACGCTCCACCATGCTCCTGCTGCTTGGGTCCCCCGCACTGTGCCTGTTGGTCTGGGTTCTGCACAACACTGCCTGGGTCCATGCTGCCTGGGTCCTCACAGAGCTGTGCCATGCTGTTCTGCTCTCTGCTGCCTGGGAGTGTCTGAGTGTCCCACAAGAGATCCCCACTAGTCCCTGGGTTTGCCAGGTGTGACCATGTGGGTTCATGCTTTTCAGGATGTTGCTCAGCTTTTTATATTTTTGTGATGTTGTAGCTATTTTCCCCTGAACTCAAAATGTGTCCCTGCCGACTGCCGCCATCTTGGATTTAAAGGTGTCCTAGTTGGGTTTAAGTATGTCCTGGCAGCATTCATGTAGCCTTATAGTAAAAGGAGTAGTGCTTAGCAAGATAAATGAGGTCTTGTGTCAGTGAAAAAAAATTAGTGGATTGTATTCACATCTTAAGATTTTTCTTTTATGAGGTTTAGACATTGGCAAAATAACTGTGCATTCACAGGTGAAGGGTTATTGTTCTGCTATATACTAGCTCTTGTATGGGTTCAAACCAGATAAAATATCAACACTGAGAAGGTGACGTTGATACAAATTTCCACCCCTAACCAAAAAACTATTTGTAATTGATACCTACTAGAAGTGGGAAAGTGTGTTTTCTCCAATGTAGTGTTATTGCATAGATCAACCACAATCCAAGGAAGGACCCATGCCCAGTGTAGTTGGCTAAAACTAAATGGACTTCATTTGTGGTTCATGTATCTGTTTGTGTGTGTGTGTTTCTTTTTTGTTGTTTCGTTTTTTTTTTTTGTTTTATTTTTGTTTCATAATTTTTGGAGAGGAGCAGAAGAGAATGGAAGAGAGAGAGAGAGAAAAGAGAATGAAACTGATGAAGCTAGGTAGGCAGGTGAGGAAAAGCTAGGAAGAGCTGGGGGAGTGAATACATGAACAAAATATGTTTTATTAATTTTAAACAATAAAGAATTAAATTAATAAAATAGCAAGCATTTATGTGAACAAAGCATCAACAAATCATCAGCTCATTTGAATGTTATAGTCATTTCTTCAGACCCCTGAATACTCAAGTCCCTTTTATAAAGTGACAGCATTTGCATATTATCACTGCACATCTTCCTATGGAAGTAGCTGTGGCATCATATTATTTAGGAAATAATATAAAGAAAAAAAAAGAATTAAGTGAGAAAATTATTTCTTTTCCCAAACATCTTTGATTCATGGTTTATTGAGTCTGCAGATGTGAGAATTTTGGTAGGAATAAACATGTGCATATTGGCATTATGTTTGTTTTATTATTTTAAAACAAAGAAATTTCTAAATAAAAGTTTAGGTACAAAATTTGTGACCTACCAAAAAATTGTTCATTTTACTTAGGTTTGCAAATTTTGTGAAGTATAGATTTTTGAAGTAAGACCTAAAAATTCTCTGGATTTCTTCAATGTCTGTCGTTATTTTGCCCTTTTCATTTCTGATTTTGTTGACTTGGGTATTTTTCCCTCTTCTTTATCATTAGTTTGGTTAAGGGTTTGTCAATTTTGTTGATTTTCTCAAAGACCTAACTCTTGCTTTCCTTGATTCTTTGAATTGTTTTTTTGTTTTGTTTTGTTTCTGTGTTGTTGATTTCAGCTCTAAGTTTGATGACTTCCTGCCTTCTGCTCCTCTTGGGAGTGTTTGTTTCTTTTTTTCTAGCTCTTCCAGTTCTGCTGTTAGGTTGCTATCATGAGCTGTCACAATTTTCTTTTTGAAGGCACTTAGTGCTATGAACTTTCCTGGTAGCACTGTTTTCTTTGTGTCCCATAGGTTTGGGTATGTTGTACCTTCATTTTCGTTGGACTTTAGGAAGTCTTTGTTTTCCTTCTTTATTTGTTCTCTGACCCAGTGGTTATTGAATAGAGAGTTGTTCAGTTTCCATGAATGTGTAGGCTTTTTGTTATGTCTGTTGTTGTTGAAGTTCAGCTTTAATTCATGATGGTCTGATAACATACAAGGGGTTATTTCAATTTTATTGTATCTATTGAGGCTTACTTTGTGATAGATTCCACCTACCAAAGTTAAATCAAGATCAGGTTAACAAATGAAACAGTCCTATAACCCGTAAGAAAATAGAGTCATTAAAAGTATCCCAACCAAAAAAGCCCAGGACCAGATGGTTTCAGCACAGAATTCTACCAGACCTTCAAAGAAGAGCGAATCCCAATACTCTTCAAACTCTTCCACAATATAGAAATATAAGGAACACTGCCAACTCATTCTATGAGGCCACAGTCACCCTGATCCCTTAACCACACAAAGACCCAACAAAGAAAGAGAACTTCAGATCTATTTCCCTTATGAACATAGAAGCAAAAACTACTGAATAAAATACTGGCAAATCGAATCCAAGAATACATCAAAAGTATCATAAACCATGACCAAGTAGGCTTCATCCCAGGAATGCAGGGGTGGTTCAAAATACAAAAATCTATCAATATAATCCACCATGTAAACAAGGTAAAAGAAAAACCACATGATCATCTTGCTAGATGCTGAAAAAGCATTTGACAAAATTAAATAGCCCTTCATGCTAAAAGTTCTGGAGAGAGCTGGTATACAAGGACCATGCCTAGAAATAATGAAGATTATATACAGCAAGCCGGTAGCTAGCATCAAATTAAATGGAGAGAAACTTAGAGCATTTCCTCTAAAATCAGGGACAAAATAAGGATGCTTTCCCTCCCCATATCTTTTCAACATAGTACTTGAAGTTCTAGATAGAGCAATAAGACAACTAAAGGAGATCAAGGGGATACAAATTGGAAAGGAAGAAGTTAAATTGTTCCTATTCACAGATGATATAATAGTATACATATGTGACCCCAAAAGTTCCACCAAAGAATTACTACAACTGATAAACACCTTCAGCAAGTAGGCTAGATACAAAATCAATTAAAAAAAATCAGAAGCCCTTCTTTATACAAAAGATAAATGGGCTGAGAAAGAAATTAGGGAAGCAACACCATTCACAATAGCCACAAACAATAGAAAATACCTGGGGGTAACCCTAACCAAGCAAGTGAAAGACAGGAACTTCAAGTCCTTGAAGAAAGAAATTGAAGAGGACATCAGAAGATGGAAAGATCTCCCATGCTCATGGATAGGTAAGATCACCATAATAAAAATGGCCATCCTGCCAAAAGCAATATACAGATCCAATGCAATTCCTATGAACATACATACCAACACAATTCTTTACAAACTTTGAGTTACCTTGTTTTTTTTTTTTTTTTTTGTTTTTTTTTTTTTTCCAGAGCTGAGGACCAAACTCAGGGCCTTGTGCTTGCTAGGCATGCGCTCTACCACTGAGCTAAGTCCCCAACCCTGTTTTACAAACTTTGAAAGAGCAATTCTCAACTTCACATGGAATAGCAAAAAGTCAAGAATAGCTAAATCAATCCTGTACAAAAAAAAAAAAAAAAAAAAGTCTGGAGGTATCACCATCCCCGATTTTAAGTTGTACTACAGAGCAACAGTAATAAAAACAGCTTGGCACTGGTATAGAAACAGACTAGTTGATCAATGGAATTGAATTGAAGACACAGAAATAAACCCACAAACCTATGGTCACCTACTTTTTGAAAAAGAAGCCAAAACCATACAGTGGAAAAAGGACAGTATCTTCAAAAAAATAGTGCTGGTCTAACTGGATGTCCACATGTAAAAGAATGCAAATTAAGCCATACTTATCACCTTGCACAAAACTTAAGTCCAAGTGGATCAAAGACCTTAACATAAAACCAGACATACAAAATCTTACAGAAGAGAAAATGGGGAAAAGCCTCGAACTCATTGGCACAGGTGATAACTTCCTGAACAGAACACTAATAGCTCAGACCAACAATCAATAAATGGGACCTCATGCAACTGGAAATCTTCGGTAGGGCAAAGGAAACTGTCATTTGAACAAAATGGCAACCTACAGACTGGGAAAAGACCTTTATCAACCCCACATCCAACAGAGGGCAAAAATCAATAATTTATAAAGAACTCAAGAAATTCAACACCAAGAAACCAAATAATCCAACCAAAAAATAGGGATAGAGCTAAACTGAGTATTAGCAAAGGAGGAATCCCTAATGACTGAAAGACACTTGAAGAAGTGCTCAACATCCTTAATCATCAGAGAAATGCAACTCAAGATGACCCTGAGATTCCATCTCATGCCTGTCAGAATGGCTAAGATCAAAAGATCAAATGACAGCACATGCTGGCAAGGTTGTGGAGAAACGGGAACACTCCTCCATTGCTGGTGGGAGTGAAGGCTTGTGCAACCACTATGGAGGTCAGTCTGGCGATATCTTAGAAAACTTGGAATAGCTCTGCCTCGGAACCCAGCCATACTACTCTGGGTATACATCCAAAAGATGCCTAGCCAATCCAGAAGGACACCTCCTCATTTATGTTCATAGCAGCTTTATTTGTAATATCTAGAAACTGGAAACAACCCAGATGTCCCTCAACCAAAGAATGAATAAAAAAACCTGTGGTATATTTACACAATGGAATACTACTCAGCCATCAGAATCAATGAAATCTTGCAATTTGAAGCCAAATGGATAGAGCTAGAAAAGCTCATCTTGAGTGAGCTAACCCATACTCAGAAAGATGCATGTGGCATCTATTCACTTATAATCAGATTTTATTCGTATAGTACAGGATAAGTATTGTACAACCAACACACAAAAAATGAATAGGAACATAGACCTTTTTACTTGTTAGTGGGACACTTTGTCCTAATTGAGTTGCCATATGGACCCCCAGTGCAGGGGAAGCTCTTAACAGTCATATCACTGTTGAACTGAAGGGGGCTGATATGTAGGGACACCGCACACCGGAGGAGTAGAATAGGTGGGAGCGGGGGAGAGGGTAGAAGGGTAGAACCTGGAGGGGTAGAGGGAGGGGACTGTGATTGAGATGTAACTTCATGCAATAACCAAACAAAAATATTTAAAAAATAGTAATAACAAAAGAAAAAATAAATTTGTGACCTACTTAAAAAATTCAAACATATATAATGTTGTTTTTATGGGTGCCACTCTCACTATCATTCTGATATATTTTATTGAGTGAAAGACACTTGTACATTCAGTCATTCAGGACTCACCCACTATCTACAGTCTGAATTAGCAAAGCTGAAAAGTATATGCAGCCTGCCTCAGACATGGATGTGCTGTGTGAATACTATTTGTCAAGTGTTTTGTGATGAAGAGAATTGCTGTCTTGGCTTAGTCTGTATGCCAGCTTGCTGTTCCTATTACACTTTCAAGGAAGATTCAGCTACTGCAGTTCCTGGAGGCAGCAGTTGGAGTCCAATTTGTTTTCCCAGAGAGTATAAATTTGCTTTCACATATATGTCTTCAAACAACTGTTAATATATTGAAGAGGCCTGATGAAGTATTCTGCTAATTGTTAGAATCCTTGGTTGACATTTCAGGATTGAAGACAGAGAGAATAAAACCAAATAAAGCTTATGAGAGGATAAAAATTAATTTTAGTAACAATATAATTCCAGTTCTAAGCCTGGCTCTTACAACCAGCTATCAAGTTAATTTAATTCCTCAAACCCCATTGCTGCAACAAAATGTTGCTTAAATCAATTCATTCTTTCATTAGGCTGCCTAAGAGTGCCATGGAGTGATGAGAAATTACTGAGACAGCATTCATGTTTCAGAAGCCCCTCAGTTTCACTTCATTTTCCATCCTGACACGGGAGTAATGTTCTTCATTTGCATGCTAAAATAGTATTTTTAATTGTAAAAGTGGTGTTGTTAAATTACCTTCAAATGAGTTTATTTTAAACCCTTCATTAAAGTTTTTGAAATCATTCCCTGCATGATTGAATCTCTTCTCTGCTTTGATGTATTACATATCCCAGAAAAAAAAATGCTGGCTCTGAGAGAAAAAAAAAATCTTTTTTTGAAAAACTCACATTTCACAATCTGGCCAGTTTTGAAGTGGAATTGCAGAGAGGCTGAGGGCATCCTCTGTGCCTCAGCTGAGATGCTGGGGCGAGGGGTGAAGGCAGGTGGCTGTGTTCAGCAATAATGAAAGGTCAGAGCCATGGAGATTTCAAAAGACTTGTGTCAACTGGAAAGATGAAAAGCAGCTTCCCCTGGATAGCTAGTTTGGTTCTGGGATTTAAATACATCTCACAGATTGGGTGTTCATCTTCATTTTAGCTTTTTTCCCCACCAAATACCACCTTTTCTTTTCAATGTTTCTCCCTTGTTAATCAGGTTATTTCTGCATTAATTAACAAATTTCAGCCTCTCTTATCTTCAACCTTATTAAATGTTTCCTCAAATAAGTTTAAAGAAATTTTAGAAGCAAAATATGTGTTTTTCCTTAGAATTTTATTTGCATATTTATTGGAATAACTTTACCACATTCATATTTACTGTATAATAGATTTAAGATAATCAATGTTGTAATATACTGAGGGAATTAAGCTCACTGTTATTCCTTGGTTATTGTTATAGGAGTCTAATGTCCATTCAGATCCAGAACTTACTTTAATAATAGCATGATTTCATAATTTTAAAAATATCTTCTTAGATCCAGAACACCCTCTTGATTCCTAAACAACTCAGATATAGAACTTTAAACTCATGGAGATGGTTAGATAGTAGAATGTTAAAGTCAGGTGCCAAATACATATGGACTGGACATTGGGAATGTATGCTAAGCCATATAACTCTTATAATTGTGGCCTATTTATTTCTGTTGTTTTGTATTGTATTTATAGTTATAAGAAAAAGAACCATTATTTGGACTGAAAGGGAGAGCTGTTGGGGGGAAAAATAAATACCTTAAACTAAAAAAAAAAAAAAAAAGAAGGGAAGAGGATGGTGGGGCTGAGGGGGAGGAGGGTGGAAGGGTGGGACTGGAGGGGGGAGTAGGGAGGGGATTGTGATTGAGATGTAACTTGAAGAAATAAAAAATAAATTATTAAAAAAATAATAGCATGGTTAATCACAAAGTGTCTGGGCAGGAAAGTTTTACTCAATGAAGTAGAGAAACTGATGATGGGCCGTACACTGTAGTATATAATCTCAGCATGTTTTAGCTTATTTATCAATGGATGTTCTGAGAGTATCTCTTAGCATCCTTGTTTGTCAAATGAAAACCAGTATCTATTTAATAATTCTAACTATTTTCTCTTTGAGGCTGTATTTCTACTTCTGGTTGGTGGAACTCTAATGTTTTCCTCTTAACATCTTCTACTGAAAGCATTTCTCTTTCTGATGCTCTTTAATATCCAATATTTCCAGTCTGTGCTAGCAATTTGTCATGACACTTATTCTGTAATGGCAATAGCACACTATTCAATGCACGTACCAAATTCAATGTGAAGAGTAGGAGGATTCCTGTTTTTCCACGTTAGCCTCTGACTCCTGGAGCTTACCTTTAATTATTGGCTCATACAAACTATTTACATTCACTATGGTTAATACAGTGTCAGACACTTAATGGTTACTTAGTATGTAAAGTATACTGGTAATTGACGGCAATGAAAGATACTAAAAACAGAGTAAAAATAAAACTAGCATCTGTTTTCTGTATGTCAGTTATAAATAAGTCAGAACATGCTGATATTATATACTGCACTGTATGGCATAGCTGGGCTATCCTCACTTTCTCTGTCCATTATCTACTCCATTGGGCAAACTTTTCTTGTCCAGTAAATTTTTTATGAATCATTTTATTACTAAAGTAAGTAATGGATCTAAATGGACATTAGATTCCCATAACAAAAACCAATAAATAAATAAATTATTCCAATATTAAGGTTAAGTGTTATTTCATGATAGCTTTGAAGGATATGAGCATCTTTATTTTAAACTAACGAGTCTTTATAGGACAGTTTAGACCTCAAGAAACTGACAATCAAATGAAGAAATACATGTACTATATAACGAATAACAAATGAAACCTTCACCTTAGCTTCAGTGGTTTTTGAGAATAGTTTTATTGTTTTGGGTCAATCTACTTAGAGAGGACTTTGAGGCTATGTTGTTGATTTGGGCAGTGTTTAGAGGAGGAACATTGTTCATTCTGTTGGCATTTAGCGTGCTCTCACCATGTGGCTTTTCTTGGAAAAAGGAAAAGCCTTCTTGTGGGGAGATAGGGACTTGTATGCAAATAAACAAGTATAGTTACTGTACATTACCTACAATGTTCCTATAAAAGAAGAAGGCAGGAAACGCCAGGAGGGAATGACAAAATTATCCACAGGAGGTTTGAAACATATGTAGTATTGACCATAGCCTTTTGAGACTTGCAACTTTTCTAAGTAACTACCTCACAGAAGCCATAAAGATAAGAGAGGAAGAACAGAAGAACAAATTCTTTTTAGAAGCATATCACCAGTCATCCAACTCCCTGTAGTTCTCACTTCCTAATATTGCAAACTGAGAACTAAACTAAATACAGGCCGTTGGAAGACATTTATTCTTCACCTTCTGGTCATGTGCTCTTTGACCTTGGTACTCACAGAAGTCTCAAGTTCTCAGTTACTTCTGTAGCGACGTGAAACAATGCTATAATAATGTTCACCTCTATATGAAGTGTGGGCCAAATGAGTTCATGTGGGCCTGAAAATTCCAAAGCATTTGCAAATATAAAATATTTCATTCCATATCCACTGAATGGGCTGGCTTTGATAATCATCTTTACAGACATTTCTTTGTAAGTTTAAGAACACATTCCTTTAATAAAAAGAGCTATAGCTTTCTGAAGAAGTTCTGGATTCTAGAGCTTGACAGGAAATGTGTAGCGGGAACCTGAGATTGTTTTTAATGGCTCAAAGTAAAGAAACTGAAAAGACAAGGAGGGGGGGAAAGGTAGAAAAAAGAGAAAGAGGGAGAGTTAATAAATAGCCCTATAATGATGTGAACATATCTAAGAGGCACAGGAGCCAATTGAAAGAATGCCAATGATCAGAAAAACACTCCGATTAAGAAAATACAATCTCAAATAAACTTTCTACCTAAATTAAACAAAACAGATGGGGAAGGACACTTCATACTCATCAAAGGAAAAATCTACCAAGAGAACATCTCAATTCTGAATATTTATGCCTCAAATTCAAGGGCACACATATTTGTAAAAGAAACATTACTAAGGCTTCAATCACACATCAATCCCCACACATTAATAGTGGGAGACTTCAATACCTCACTGTCACCTATGGATAAGGCCTGGGACAGAACCTAAATAGAGAAATGATGAAACTAACAGATGTCATAAACCAAATGTATCTAATCAATATCTACAGAACTTCTACCCAAACACAAAAGAATATACCTTCTTCTCAAAAGAGCCTTTTATTGGACTAAGAAGGGGAGATGTTGGAAGAAAATATATAATAATAATAAAAAGATTTAAAAAAGAATATATCTTCTTCTTAGCACCTCAAAGAACCTTTTCCCAAATTGTCCATAGAGTTGGTCACAAAGCAATCCTCAACTGATGTAAGAAAATTGAAAGAACCCCTTGTATTTTATCAGACCACCATGGATTAAAAAATTGGATTTCAATAACAACAGAAACAACAGAAAGGCTACACATTCATTGAAGCTCACCTCACCATGGCCAATGGGTCAGGGAATAAATTAAAAAAAAAAAAGAAATTAAAGACTTCCTAAGATTCAATGAAAATGAAGGCACAACATATCCAAACTTATGGGACACAAAGAAAGCAGTGCTAAGATGAAAGTTCATAGTACTAAGTGCCTTCATAAAGAAATTAGAGATATCTCACATTAACAACTTAATAGAACACTTGAAAGCTCTAGAACAAAAAGAAGCAAACAGATCTAAGAGGAGTAGACAGGAGGAAATAATCAAACTCAGGGCTGAAGTCAATATATTAAAAACAAAGAGAACAATACAAAGAATCAGCAAAACTAAGAGCTGGTTCCTTGAGAAAATCAACAAGATAGACAAACCTTTAGCCAAACTAACTAAAAGACAGAGAGACAATATCCAAATTCACAAAATCAAAAATGAAAAGGGAGTTATTGGAACAGACACAGAGGAAATTCTAAGAATCATTAGGTCTTACTTCTATATCCAGTATTCCACAAAATTGGAAAATATAAATGTAATGGATGATTTTGTTGATATATTCCACTTGTTATTCCACAAAGTTAAATCAAGATCAGGTAAATAATTTAAATAGTCTTATAACCCCTAAGGAAATAGAAGCAGTCATTAAAAGTCTCCCAACTAAAAACCAAAACCAAACCAAACCAAACCAAACAAACAAAAAGCTCCCCTCCCCCCAAAACAGGTCCAGGACCAGATGGTTTCCTCACAGAATTCTACCAGACCTTCAAAGAAGAGCCAATACCAATACTCAACTTCTTCCACAAAGTGGAAACAGAAGAAACATTGCCAAATCCATTCTATGAAGCCACAGTTATCCTGATACCTAAACCACACAAAGACCCAACAAAAAAAGAGAACTCATCAAAAACATCATCCACCATGATCACTAGGCTTCATACCAGGGATGCAGAGATAGTTTAACATATGAAAATCCATCAGTATAATCCACCATATAAACAAACTGAAGGAAAAAAAATCACATGATCATCTCATTAGATGCTGAAAAAAGCCTTTGACAAAATCCAACACCCCTACATGATAAAAGTCTTGGAGAGATCAGTATTACAAGGCCCATACTTAAACATAATAAGGGCAATATGCAGTAAACCAATAGCCAACGTCAAATTAAATGGAGATAAATTCAAAGCAATCTCACTAAAATCAGGGACAAGACTGTATACTCTCTGTATATGTCTTCAATATAGTACTTGAAATTCTAGCCAGAACATTAAGAGAGCTAAAGGAGATCAAAGCACACAAATTGGAAAGGCAAAAACAGATACACTAAATCTAATAGAAGAGAAAGTGGGAAAAAGCCTTGAAGTCATTGTCACAGAAGACAACTCCCTGAACAGTAGACCAATAGCTCAGATTCTAAGACCAACAATCAATAAATTGGACCTAATGAAACTGAAAAACAGTAAGGCAAAGGTACTGTTGCTAGAACAAAACAGCAGCCTACAGATTGGGAAAAGATCTTCACCAATGCCACATCCAACAGAGAGTTAATATCCAAAATATCAAGAAATTAAAAACCAAGAAACCAAATACTCCAATAAAAATGGGATATAGAACTAAACTGAGAATTCACAAAGAGGAATCTTTAATAGTCAAGAGGTACCTGGAGAGGTGTTCAACATCCTTAGTTCAGGGAAATGCAAATCAAAATGATTCTGAGACTCCATCTTATACCTGTCAAAATGGCTAAGATAAAAAAATCAAAGGGACTGGGAGAGGTGGAAAGAGGACACTGTGATGGAGATGTAACCTGAAGTAATAAATAAATATTTTAAAAAATCAAATGACAGCACATGCTTGCAAGGTTGTGGAGAAAGGGGAACACTCCTCCATTGTTGGTGGGAGTGCAAACTTATACAACCACTTTGGAAATCAATCTGGCAATATCTCAGAAAATTAGGAAGAGTTACCTCAAGGCCTATCCATACCACTCCTGGGTCTATATCCAACAGATTCTCCATCAAACCACAAGGACATCGTATCAACTATGTTCATATCAGCTTTATTTGTAATAGACAGAAACTGGAAACAACTCAGATTTCCTTCAACTGAAGAATGGACAAAACAAAAAACAACCAACCAAATAAATAAACTGCGGTACATTTGCACCATGGAATACTACTTAGCTATCAGAAACAAGGAAATCATGCAATCTGCAGCCAAATAGATGGAGCTAGAAAAGCTCATCCTGAGTGAGTTAACACAGACCCAGAAAGATACTCATGTTATGTACTCACTTTTAAGTAGATATTAGCCATATAATATGGGATAACTATCCTGTAGCTCACAGATCCAATCAGACAGGAACCTAGGATAACTATCCCACAAGAGACCCCACCCAGCAGTGGATTGAAACAGATACTGTGTCACACAGTCAAATATTAGGTGGACTCTGGGAGTTGTGTATAACAGAGGGAAGAGTAATAGAGGGATCTGGAGGGGACAAGAACCTCACATGAAGATCAACATCACCAACCATCCTAGGCCCTTAGGGACCTACAGAGAGTGAAACACCATCTGAAAAAAAAAAAAAAAGCATATGTAGACTGGACCTAGTCCCCCTACCCATACGTAGATGATATGCAGCTTGGTCTTCATGCAGATTTCTTAACAAGTGGAGTTGGTGGGTAAGGCTGTCTCTGACATGGACTTAGTTGTCTGTTAGTGGAACACCTTACCCTAACTGGTCCTCAGTGCAAGAGGAAGCTCATGAGACTTGATGAACTCTGATGGGTTGATAAGTTGGAGGCTCCACTCATCTGAGGCAGAGAGGAAGGAGAGGGAGAAGAGGGTGGGAGAGTGGGACTGGGTGAGGAGGAGGATGAGGGCTGGGGTCAGGGTATAACTTGAATAAATAAAATAAAGAAAAAGAAAAAAAAACAATATCATTGAATTGTTACTCAAAATATAAGATAGATACCTGTGATTGCATACTGATTTTCTATGTACATGATATCCAAATATTTTATGAAGGTATTTGTAGGGGTTAGATAAATTAGATTTAGAAAATATATAGGAGTTTCTGATACTGTCTCTTAATTCGGGGCCTGAAGAGCTTTATCAGCATGAAGTCAGCAAAAACAGGAAAGACTTAACAGACTGAAAAACAAGGTTGAAGTCAGGAAAAACAGGAAAGACTCAATAGACTTGAACAAACAAAGTATCTGGCCTGACATTGTTTTCAGCTGCTAAGTGGGCGGAGCCCAAATTAAGCTGAAACAGAGTTCCTCCTATTTAAGGACAGTGCATGGAGCCCAGAAAGAGAAGAGGCCCCTGATGCTAGAGAGCTCCAAGAGTCCTGCTGAAAAAAGTGCTGGCCATCATTTGATGGCCAGATTTCCCTGAAGCAGAAAGAAGCTGGTGAGCAAAGAAAGCCTGAGCAAGACACCAAAAGGCCAAGGACTAAACCCTGTGGCTCAGCTTTTGCCTAGAGGGGTTTGATCTCTCCGAACGGTGGCCTAAAGGAAACGGTGCCTGGCTTTAAGGACTGAGGCAAAGTAGCTGAGTTCCTGATTCAAAAGAAGTAAGTTGGCCTGCAGACGGCTGGGGTCTCCCACAGAGAAGAAAGCATGAAGCCTTATTTAAGGTGAGACTGCAATAACCAACTTACCCTGACGAACCTGCATCTGAGAGATCCAGAAAAAGGACTGCTAAGTGCGTTAAAGAATCTACAGCAAAGACTGTGTTCCTGACAACTGAGGACCTGCCCCAGAGACTGTATCATTCTAAAAGGTTATGAAAGTAGTTGTTATAATTATCAATAGATTTAGTGGATAGGTTAAAAGGATTGTAGAAATTTATAGGATTAATAGTTAAGAAATTGTTGGTGTTTGTTATAAGTGAATTTAGTAATAAATAAATAAGTGTTAAATAATAATTTAAAAGATCGGTTACAGGTATTCTATTGTAAATGATGTGGAACATATTTATGCCTTCCCAATTTAAATGTGAGTTACACATAGTGACTTTCTTCTGATGTCGAAGTTTTGAATGTGATGGGACCTTTTTCAGTCCAGGTATGCTTCACCCAAAGACCACGGGTACTCCATATTCATGAATACCAAAATTGACCTAGGCCATTAGCTCATGATTTCTTGTATTGCACTAATGAAGATTGACAATGCAGAAATTTATGAGAGTAAGGAGAGGAACAGGAAGCTTTTTAAGCCAGAATAACAAAAAAAAAAAGTGAGAAATTGAGGATAAGTGAAAGATGCTACCAAAAATGGGAGAGGTTCCTAAGGGATAAAAAGCCACTGAAATAAGATATTGCCAGATGGATTTCCATGGTGGTTGTACAAGTTTCTATTCCCACCAGCAATGGAGGCATGTTCCCCTTTCTCCACAACCTTGCCAGCATGTGCTGTCATTTGAGTTTTTGATCTTAGCCATTCTGACAGGTGTGAGATGGAATCTCAGAGTCTTCTTGAGTTGCATTTCTCTGATGATTAAGGATGTTGGGCATTTCTTCAAGTGTCTTTTGGCCACTACAGATTCCTCCTTTGTGAATTCTTGGTTTAGCACTGTTTCCCATTTTTTGATTGGATTATTTGGTTTCTTGGCATTTAATTTCTTGAGTTCTTTGTAAATTACGGATATTAGCCCTCTGTCAGATGTGGTGTTAGTAAAGATCTTTTCCCAATCTGTAGGTTGCCGTTTTGTTCGAATGACAGTTTCCTTTGCCTTACAGAAGCTTTTCAGTTGCATGAGGTCCCATTTATTGATTGTTGGTCTTAGACCTAAGCTATTGGTGTTCTTTCTGTTCAGGAAGTTGTCACCTGTGCCAATGAGTTTGAGGCTTTTCCCCATTTTCTCTTCAATTAGATTTAGTGTGTTGGGGTTTATGCTAAGGTCTTTGATCCACTTGGACTTAAGTTTTGTGCAGGGTGATAAGTATGGGTCTATTTGCATTCTTTTACAAGTTGACATCCAGTTAGATGAGCACCATTTGTTGAAGATGCTGTCCTTTTTTCCATTGTACGGTTTTGGATATCTTAGAAAATTTGGAATAGCTTTACTTCAAGACCCAACCATCCCACTCCTGGGTATACATCCAAATGATTCCTCACCAAACACAAGGACATATCCTCATCTATGTTCATAGCTGCCTTATTTGTAATAGCTAGAAACTGGAAACAACCCAGATATCCCTCAACTGATGAATGGATAAAAAACTGTGGTACATCTACACAATGGAATATTACTCAGCTAAGAGAAAAAAGGAAATCAAGCAATTTGTAGCCAAATGGATGGAACAAGAAAAGCTCATCATGAGTGAGCTAACCCAGACTCAGAAAGATACACATGGCATGTATTCACTTATAATCAGATTTTAGCCATATAGTACAAGATAACTATCCTACAACAAACACACCAAAAGGATCAGAAACATAGACTTTGTTACCTGTTAGTTAGACAATTTGCCCTAGTGGTGCTCCCATGTAGGCCCCCCCTCTAAGAGGAAACTCTTAGCCCTCATATGACTGCTGAACGGGGGTGAGGGGACTGATATGTAGGGACACCCCACTCAGGAGGAGTAGGGTAGGAGGGAGAGGGGTCAGAGGGTGGGAGGGTGGGACTTGGAGGGGTGGAAAGAGGGCACTGTGATGGACATGTAACTTGAAGTAATAAATAAACACACACACAAAATAATAATGTAAAAAAAAAGCCATTGAACTTCCTTGTCAAGGCGTTTTAATGGGGCTGCACCAGAAATCCACAAAGACTGAGATAATAGCCATGAGATTAATTGTTTCTCTGAGATCTGAGAAAATGGAATTTCCACAAATTTTATACGTTCCTCAGTCCAACCAGGGAGATAATTACGTGTTACCTGTGTGCTGCTTATTCAGCTGGGGATGGTTGAAGCTCTACTGTGCTCATCTCTGACTTGGTTTTGTTAGCTCTGATGTGTAGCTTCTGCAGACTGCTAGCCTTCCCTCATGTTTCACTGTCAGCACTGCAAGGGGATTACTGGCTATGAATTTGACCATGTTCTCATTGTTCTCACATTTTTCTAATCACTTTTCCTAATTCATGCCAGAGATAGGTAACTATCTCAACCATCAATGTAGCTAAACTCTTTCCTTGTTACTTCTTGTCTATGAAGTGCTTTAGTGAGCTCTCTGAAGTAGTCTTCTTATTAAAATACTTTAACCTATTCTAGTTGCGAGGGAAAACAGGGACAATTCTCAATTGAAGAACGGTCTATAAAACATCTGACCAGTATTCTGCAATACTGTCAAGGTCACACACACAAAAAAAAACAAAAAACAAAACAAAACAAAAAAACCAAGAAATATCTGAGAAGTTGTCCCCACTAAACAGCCTAAAGAGACATGATGACCAAATGTAAAGTGTCTTCTTACCTGAGTTCTGAAATACTATACTTCTTTTAGTACTCATGTAGTTGTTTAATGATTTCCAGTGAATCAAAATATTCCCTCACGGAAGGAGTACAGAAGCTTATAAGACTCAAGAAGCTAAGAAAGCTTGCAAGACTCAGAAAGTTGTAGAAGTCACGGAGCCTCTCCTCAGGGTTATACATGCAGTAGACAATGGCTGCAGAGAGTAGATTCTTCAATACAGCTGCCTTCAAGGAGTTAAAAAGTCCCAGGATTGAAACTTGTGAGTCATCACCTATGCTGGAGTAAGTGTGCGGTGATGCATCCAGCTATGTGTCGCCTGTGCCCTGTAAGAAACCACAATAAACTCATTGACTCACTAAGATAGACTTGGGCTGAATTGCTTCTTCGGTCTGTCATTGGTGCTGTATTTAGGGTAATTAGACATTTTTTTATGTCTCTCTAGGAGCACTTACACAACAGATGTGCTATTGTTTATCAGCCATGACAAATATAGCACACTGATATTAGATGTTAATAATAAAGGAAAGTGAATGTGAGATATTTAGGAACTCTCTTGTATTACTTACAATAACCCTACACACTTAAAATATTTTTAAATTTTAGGAAGGTAATTTGGAGGCCTATTGAGAGTTGTTTATAATGTCTGAACAGAGAAATTTCCACAATAATCATCTGGGAGATTTGTTGTATTTTAAATAAGTTGGTTTTTTTCAAGCCTAGTGAACTGTTCCTTATTATTGAAATACATTTTGAAATAGTGAATTATTACTGATACAGAGTTGAGTGGAGCATAATTTAACCATAAAATAAAACAACTTTCATGTTTAAATCAAAAGAGAGAAAAACATCATTGCAAGGTTTCTATGGGGCATTACTACTATTCTGATTCAAGGTATTTATAAATAAAGTATTGTTTTCATGCTTACAAAGCACATAAATGAATGATATGGTCTTTGTTTTATTTTCCTAATTTTGTCTTTATTCTATGTAGGACTTGCTGTATTTTTTAGCATTCCAATATACCTTCTCGTTAGCCTCCTTCTTTTTTTCAACACAGACTACTAGCCTCCGTTCTTATAGTTCCAAAAAGTCCCATTTTCTTGTCATTCATTACTTAGATATCAATTTAAAGTAAAAACCTATTTCTAATATTTTAAAGTAATGGGGAGATCCTGTATATCTGGATTTTTTTTTTCTTATTTAGTCCCATTGCCTTGCACGGATCATACATAATGGTGATGGTGGGCTGCACTGAATCTGTATGTAACCTTTTCTACTTTAGTGAAGGTCCCAGCAGAGGGAATTGCTGAGCCCAGAAGTGATATTCGCTGGATCTTCTAGTGATTTTCTACTTTGAAGGGTCTAGGAGAAATAAAAATAGTTCCAGAAGATCAAGGGTCTTCCAATCCTATAGAAATTTAATGTTTTTAGCTGTAAATCCAACCAACATAGAAACTCAGAAACTACCCAGATGATTTGACAAGGCTCTAAAGAAGAGAGAGTAGATTCTATGTTTTACTAGGTGTGAATTCTTTAGAGAATCAACACTGTAAAGAAAGCAAGAGTAGACACATGATTAATGTATTCACTCAAGTGAAATTGGCCAAAGTAAAAGGAGACACAGAGTCCTCTGAGAGATAATTTTGTTTTTTTGTATTGGATCATGAATTGGCAGTGCCCAACATGGAAGTAGTTCAGTGCAGTTCTATCTTTCAATAGATGAACCTGTCTCAAGGATCTTTTCTTCCCCTTGGACTTTAGCTATTGATTGCACATGTAAGCTTATGCATTTATCTCAGTGATGTGCATATGGCTAGCTGGAGAGCTTGCTTTTACTCCATTGGAAAGAAGTAGTCAAATCCTCTTTCATCCACACAAGATAATCCCTAGCTGAATTTATACAGTGACAATTGATCAGTCCATGCTGTTTTCAACCCAGTCTTTTGCAGGTTGTCCTGCATTTTAACACACAGAGAATCAATGCCTGCAATTGATATCCACATTCTCAGGACACTAGAGAGCAATTGCACATTGGTGTGTGCCAGGAAAACACTCCACTCTGCCATGTTATTGAAGACAAACCAGGAGCAGGCTAACTACTTTTCTTTTTCTTTTTTTTTTTTTGATTTTTGTAACAAGGGAAAAATGTTTTTTGGGTTTCTGTTTCTGGATGGAAAATAATTAATCCTATTTTGTATTGAACGTTGTTTCTAAGCTTAACTGTTCTTGTAATTTTGTATGAACTTTCCTAAAGTTTCAAGCTTCTGGCCTGCCTTCTGATTGCACTGGCTGATCTGTAGAGAGGGAGAATTTACTTCTTGATAGCCGATCACACTTTATTTATTTATACCAGGCATAGGAAGGGTTATTATCTGCAGGGAAAGGCTTTAAGGATATGCCCAATGCTGGTCAGTGACAATCAAGGTCTATTTTCAGTTTAGAGTCTGAAGTCTGTAATGCAGTTTGTGGAGAATGGAGTTGGGGTTATATTGATTCATAAGACACTCATTGACAAAAGGGCAATTAAAAAAAAAAGGATTGTAAGAGGAACACAGACTATTAAATGAGAAACAAAATAAAAACAACAAAAAGGCAAGGGGAAGTACAGACTGGTACAGTTTCTAATTTCAAAAAAGAGAACGGTGGCATACATGTGCTCCTGGTAAATGCAGGGCTTGAAAGGCCCCACTTGTCTCTTCACTTATTCCTCACAGATTGGCCTCCTTACAGCAGTACTTGCTGCTTCCCAGAGATTGCAGTGTGGTCTCCAAAAACTAGGGCCACATCCCTGCTATTTGCTGTTTGCTTGAGAAAAAGAGTCTTTATAGAGTAATAAAAAACCTCATATTGAGGTGGTTTTGGATTAGTCAGATATGCCCAAATTCTAATGACAATCATCTTTATAAGACACAGTGGAAACACAGAAAAAGAAAGCAAAGAGATAAGGAAGCAAAGTAAAGATGGTATCACAATCCCTCGGTAAAGGACACCTGTGCCATTTACAAACTGAAACAGGCAAGGAAAGATTTTGTCCTTCAGCTCCATAAGAGTGTAGCCCTACATCCTTCAGCTGACAACTCTATGCTTTCAAACATAAGAGAATTTCAGTTGTCTTATGACATTAAGATGTGAGAATCTTCAATATACCCATTAATTACTCCTTACTGAATATTAACTGAAGTTTTCCTATTACAATAACTAACAAAATCCCAATGAATATGCCAACTTTTCAAGGTTTTGAGGAGGAGATGGAGTTTATATTTGCTCCTATAGCTCTGTTTCCTTTTATTTTGCCTGATGTTTAATTCCTGTTCATCCTTAAAGTCTTAGCTTAGTTTGAAAGCTGTAAAACAAAACAAAAAAACCAAACTATTGCTGACAGCTATATTTTATTGTACAGCTACAAAATGTAGACTTCTTGTCTATATTGTCATGTTAACCATTATGTACATTTGAATATACTTTTGAATGTTCCAAGTAAAATTTCCTTTGTTTTTGGTTTAAATTGATCATTCCATAACTCCCCCATCCCCATTACAGTGTCTGGTCTAGAAGAAAGCCACTATTTTTATATTATTCACATTAGTACAACTCTTGTCTTAGAGTAGTTTGGTGATAAATATTTGCTGAATAGATCCATGAATATTTCTTCTAGCTTAATATCTGCTTGTGGACATCAAAGAGCTCAATCTCATATCAAGGTCAATGGAAAAAGTCGTTAAATATTCCAGTTCTTGACACCTGACCTTAGTATCATTTTTTTTTTTTTTTGAAGTACGAGGCCACCATTAATATTCAGAGTAAGGGAGAGATCCGTGATGTGAAACTAAAATAGAAAACCCTGACGACAAGAGAATCATCAGGACCCAGTGCCCCCATTCCTAGGCATCTCTGCAAATGCTTTTGAGATTTGTTTTCAAAGTAAAGCAGGTGAGAGGAGGAAACGTGATGCGTATTGGATACCCACATAATTCATTTCGGAGCAGACAGCCTACACTGTAAACAGCGAGAGTTTTTTTCTTCTTATTTGTTTTTCCCTTTTTGTTTAACTAAAAGTAATTATGTTAACATTAGATTAAGCACTGGTTCTTTCTTTTGCAGAACAATAGAGCTCCCTCCTTCCCCACCTTGTGTTCACCATGTCATCCTGTCTGTGGAATTTGGAAGCAAAGCCACAACCATCTTGCAGCTGGGCAGCTGGGTCCCGAGAAGCTGACTTCCCCACTGCAGAAGGAAAGTGGGGCTAAGAAGGAAGGAGATTGCAAGAGGAGGGTGACAGCACTTCAGATGACCTGGATGAGCAAATGAAAAACAAATGTTATGAGGAAGTGTATTAGTTTGCATTCATGGGAGGCTTTGCAAGGAGCTGAATTTTTTTAACAGTCATTTGGTGCAACTGAATTGGAATTTCAGTCATTCCTTTCTTCTTGTCAACCTCTGGATTATTCCCGAGATGTGTGTGTTTCCTTCCTCTTTAAATTTGTCTTGGCTAGACCCTTCTGACTGCCACAGTACACAGTATAGAAATTAGAGATGCCTGGGATCATCTTCAGCTGGGCCCGGGAGGAGATAAAGCCTGGGAACAGACAGAGATCTGAATGAACTTCCTTGTCTCCCTGGGGAATCTCCTGAGAAGAAAAGGTGAGCTTCTGCAGTAACAGTAACCTAGTGATGGCCAGTTAGCTCTATAATTGGAATTCTGCAGATAACTGAACATTCAGACAGACTCCCTTCCTCTCTCTGAGGAAGGCTATACTTCCATCTTCCTCATGGGGATCTTAGAATTGCTCAGATGTTGATACCATTAATGGCTATGTTTGTTACGAGAAGCTTCTATTTAGGTCAAGATTTTATTTGAAACTCTCCAAAAAAATTATCACTGACATTGAAGTCATGCCTTCTCTGTGCCTGGGATACTGTCTGGGGATACACATTGACAACAGAACCTCAGAGAAGCCTGCATAGGACTCACATTCTGCCCTGTCGTACTTGCAGGAACACCAGAGCATTTTTCTGTTCCACCAGGCCTCATTTCTTCCTCCACAAAGGGGAAGGCAAATACTTTCTTCCATAGATGACTACAAAGAAAATTGTGAAGTGATACCAATCGGATACCACAATTTGACTGTATGTCCATTTTCAAAATATGTGATTAGAAAACTCTCCAAAGAATATCACCATCTTTGGCAGATTATGTCAGAAGCTACAATTTCACCTGCAGAACTGTACAGTTTGTCCTATTTGTAACCATGTATTATTCTATCTACAGCCTTCTCTTTTTAGAAAGGACCAAATATATGATTTTCTTGAATTATCTTAATATTTTATTGGTCAAAATGTCTGTTGCAAGAGACCTCTTTTATGTCACACAGTTACATTTCTGCATCTCCTCAATTATGAGGGATTTGATTAGAATAGAAGGCACTTCAAACTATTTAAACATTCACTATTGGCCATCTCTAAATGAGATGTTATTTGATCTTTACAATGACTCTGGGTGGAAGGTTTTATAAGTGACACTGTATTACAGGTATGGAATTCAGAGGCTGGCAGCTTAATGCCTAATGAGGAGGATGTAGCATTGGAGTTTAAGCCAAGGAGTCTAATGTAATAATAATAATAATAAGCCCTTGCTCCTTCAGTAAAATGCAGTTCTGGCTGCCTCCTAGCCCCTCCTTAATCATCTTCCACCTTCAGTTGTCCTCTTCTCTCCTTGCCCCTCCTCTCTCTCTTTGTGTTATAAGGAGTAAAAAAGAGAGATATTCTGGGACGCTCAAAGAGTTTACCTTCTGCCCATGAAATGATTTATTATAACATCCCAAAGGACAATGAAAAGACTGCCACAGAGGAACCAGTCTAGGAAGACTCATGTGCTGAGTGGTGTAGGATTCTTCAGGATGTGGTTTGGAGCTGAGATTTGTAGTTGTCATTCTTGATCCCAGAGAAAATTCCCAGTTTCTCTTCCCATATACCCTCAAGAGGCCTTTGTTATTAGGTCATCCCTTAGGCTCATGTTACACAACAGACAAGGGGTTGCTATGCAGTTCTGAATAACAGGCTGAAGTGAGACCATTTCTCTTTGTTGACAGTGTCCCATTAGCCACTCAAACCCATACTCTGCCAATATTCAGGCCATATTTACTCAGTATTTTGAGAGAGTCACTGCATGAGGTTGAATAATGAAATCTGGGTTCTCAAAGGCATGTCAGACTGGAAGCTTCACATATTGGCAGCTTGGTTCTAAAGTTACCTTTTGGTTCAGTGTAATTGGAGATAGGTCTGTTAGGTTTTGTGATGTGGTTGATGTTGATTGACTTCTCTCATATTAAGAACTAAACCCAATGTTGTTTCACAGCATTCATTATCCTAATCACTTAGGAAACCTTACTGTGGTTGCAATGCTAGTGCCTCCTTTCTTTGTGTGGATTCATTTGCTATAAATTGTGTGTGTGTGTGTGTGTGTGTGTGTGTGTGTGTGTGTGTGTGTGTGTGTGTATGTGTTATAATGAGACCAAAGGGTTCAATTTTGGAACACTTGTGACTATGTGGATAAGTGAGAAGTGGTTATAAGTTGTGAACAGTAGTGTCCTCCCAAGGGCTTACCTAGTTCACCAAACTAGACATTTCAGGTTATGATAGGACAGAACCTGCAAGCTCTGTGACCAGTTGCATTTTAAATGATTTTTCAGACTGACAATATATAGTCAATAAAAATGGATTTACAAAATGGATAAATGAATGATATGATATGTAAATGAGAGATAAAGACAGGTTTTAGAGCATAGGGTATAATTCTGGCTTTGTTATTTATTGTGTGGCATGCGCCTAGTCATTGATTCTATTTTCCCCATATATAAAATGTGTACAATAAATATTTCCTTCTTGGTTTGAGATGATGCTTTCATGAGAAAATGTTTGTAAAGAAATCAGAATGAATCTTGTGCAAGAGCTGTGGCCTAGTCATCGGGGTTGGTTACTTACAACTGGCTATTCCTCCACTTTTTCAGATCTCCAGTTCCATCTCCCTTTACGATGCTCGCACTATCCTTCTTCTATTTCTCTCCATCTGTCCACAACACACTTGCATATTGTAGTGGCTCCCCCTGCAAGTGGGACACAAGGCTGGTGTGACTCTGACTAGTCTCCTGGAGGCAGGTGGGCCTCTGTGTTACTTCTGTTCGCCAGCACCATGTGGTGGAGGGCAGATCTCTGGCTGTCTTTCCCTGTCAGTGCAGCTTGGCATGGCAGTTGGCAGGTCTCTGAAAGTCTTCTGACTTGACTTTTAAACTCCACTGCCATCAGCAAAGCCCTGGGATCTGTGATGACCTCCTTGTCACTGACCTCAGCACAGCAGCCAGAGGTCCCAGCCCAAGGCAAGTCAGGCCTGTTTGAGTTCTTGTCTTGGCTTTTCTTGATGACAAACAGTAGACTGTGATTGAACAGATCTATAAATCCAATTAAC
>CAJQZJ010033157.1:3821432-3832523 GCA_907164525.1 Lophiomys imhausi
ATGAAGCTAGACCAATACTTATCACCTTGAACAAAACTTAAGTCCAAGTGGATCAAAGACCTTAACATAAGGCCGGTCACACTAAATCTATTAGAAGATAAAGTGGGAGAAACCCTCGAACTAATTGGCACAGGCGACAACTTCCTGAACGGAACACCAACAGCTCAGGACTTGAGATCAACAATCAATAAATGGGACCTCATGAAACTGAAAAGCTTCTGTAAGGCAAAGGACACTGTCATTCGAACAAAACAGCAGCCTACAGACTGGGAGAAGATCTTCACCAGCCCCACATCTGACAGAGGGCTAATATCCAAAATCTACAAAGAACTCAAGAAATTAAATGCCAAGAAACAAAATAATCCAATTAAAAAATGGGGGACAGATCTAAATAGAGAATTCACAAAGGAGGAATCCCTAATGGCTGAGAGACACTTGAAGAAATGCTCAACATCCTTAATCATCAGAGAAATGTAATCAAGACGACTCTGAGATGCCATCTCACACCTGTCAGAATGGCTAAGATCAAAAACTCAAATGACAGCACATGCTGATGAGGGTGTGGAGAAAGGGGTACCCTACTCCATTGCTGGTGGGAGTGCAGGCTTGTGCAACCACTATGGAGGTCAGTCTGGCGATATCTTAGAAAACTTGGAATAGCTCTGCCTCAGGACCCAGCCATACCACTTCTGGGTATACACCCAAATGCCTCTTCACAGAATCATAATGAAGTTTCCTCATCTATGTTTATAGCAGCCTTATTTGTAATAGCTAGAAACTGGAAACAACCCAGATGTCCCTCAACCGAAGAATGGGTTAAAAAGCTGTGGTACATCTACACAATGGAATATTATTCAGCTATCATGAACAATGAAGTTATGCAATTTGCAGCCAAATGGATGAAATGGATGGAACTAGAAAAGCTCATCCTGATGAACTAACCCAGACTCAGAAGGACACATATGGCATCTATTCACTTATAGTAGGATTTTAGCTATATAGTAGAAGGTATCAATACTACAACTAATACACCAAAGGGAACTTGGACATAGACTTCTTATTTTTAATTTTTATTTTTTATTTATTTTTTATATATTACTTATATTTTTTTGTATTTTTTAGTCTTTTTTATCTATTGTATGCTTATTGATTTGTTTGCTTAGTAGTTCTCTCTCCCAGGCAACGAGACACTTTTCACTGATGGTACTGCTTCATAGATCCCCAATGAATGAAGAGGCTCTTGGCCCTCATACGACCTCTCAACTGAGATGAGGGACTGTTATATAAGGACACCTCACCCCAGAGAAATGGGATGGAAGGGTTAGGAGGTAAAGAAAAAAAAATGAAATGTGATGTTTCGGCCTTTTACTACTAACTGTCATGAACTGTTTAGGAAAATTAAGAAATGCAAACTAATGGTTATGCAAGCCAGTCATTCTGTTAGGTACTATGACAGCGTATTATAGTTACTTGCTAAGCTAATCAGAAATAAAGCTGCTAAGAGACAAGAAACATCTGCTTACCCTAATATAAGAGATAGATAGGGCCTCTTCAAAAACCTCAAGAGATCTGCAGAATATGGCATTCAGAGATGTTTTCATAACTTTAGATTTTTTTATATCAAGTCATATCAACCCCTGACAGCACCCCCTATTCTCCTCCAAGTAGAAGATGAGCATCGAAGAATCTCCAGTAGGAGATGATTGAATTAGTCGTAAGCCTATCTCTTGGTAGGAAAAGCCCCTTGCCCCAACTGTAGACAGAATGCTGTCCAAAAAGGACAAAACCTGGAAGCAGGTTAGTCGACAGCCTAGCTCTGCCAAGACAGGATAGGTAAGTCCTTCATGACCCCTGCTCTACAATCAATGTCTGTCAGAGAAGCGGGGCCAAACGACTGAAGAGCGATGCTGTAATATATGGAGAGAAAATGGGAACTGTCCAGGCAGCCACTGGTATGTCATTTCTTAGTTTGGGAAGCTGCAGACCCTGTACTTCCTATGAAATCAGATATATTTATCCCTCCCAGATCTCTGAGGTGATTGAAAAACAGATAGCTAGAGTCTCATAATTAAATTTTGAGTTGTTTAGGAGTCAAGAGAGTGTTATACATCTAAGAAGATACTTTTAAAATTGTGTTGCAATTAGTATGAATGTTGAGTCAGATATAGAACTTTAAACTCATGAAGATGTTTAGATAGTAGAATGTTAAAGTCAGGTACCAAATACATATGGACTGGTCATTGGGAATGTACGTTAAGCCATATAACCCTCATAACTGTGGCCTAATTACCTCTGTTGTACTGTATTGTATTTATTATTATAAGAGAAAGAGCCATTTGTTGGACTGAAAAGAGAAACTGTAGGGGGAAATAAGTTATACCTTAAACTTAAAAGAAAAAAAAAAAAGGGGAAGAGGTTGGGGGGGTTGACGGTGGGAGGGTGGGACTGGAGGGGGAATAGGGAGGGGACTGTGATTGAGATGTAACTTGAAGAAATAAAAAATAATGGAAAAAAAGAGAACTTGTTCAAGATGTAAAGTAAAATTAAAAAAAAAATAATTTCACCAAATGATGAATCTTGCAAAATTAATAGAATAGAAACTGTTAGTGAAGATCATTATAAGAACAAAAATGTATCAATATACAAATATCAATACCAATGTGACCAAATATAATCTTAAATTTTTGTATCAATATACAAAGGTCAATACCATTGTGGCCAAATATAATCTTAATTTTGTATCAATATACAAAGATCAATACCGATGTAGTCCAATAAAATCTTAATTTTGCATTAATATACAGTGATCAATACCAAATTAGCCAAATATAATATTAATTTTGTATCAATATACAAAGGTATAAGGGCATATTCAATAATCTGTCCTTTTTTCTTGATCTTTCCTATGCTATGTAAAAATTAAATGTGAAGTTTTGGCCTTTTGCTACCAACCGTCATAAACTGTTTAGTATAATTAAGAAATGCAAACTAATAGTAATGCAAGCGTGTCAGTTTGTTAGTTACTATGACAGTCTATCTCAATTATTTTCTAAGCTACTCAGAAATCAAGTTGCTAAGAGACAAGCAACATTTGCTTATCTAAATATAAGAGATAGATAGGGTGTCTTAAAAAACCTCAAGAGATTTGCAGAATATGGCATTTGAAGATATTTTCTTAACTTAAGATTTTTTGATATCGAGACATGTCAGCACCTGACAGCACCCCCTATTCTACTCCAAGTAGAAGATAAGCATTGAAGAATCTCCAGTGGGAGATGGTTGAATTAGTGGCAAGCCTATCCCTTGGCAAGAAAAACCCCTTGCTTCAACTGTAGACAGAATGTTGTCCAAAAAGGACAAAACTTGGAAGCAGGCAAGTCGACAGCCTAGGTCTGCCAAGACAGGGTAGGTAAGTCCTTTATAATTCCTGCTCTACAATCAATGTCTGTCAGAGAAATGGGGCCAAACAGCTGAAGATTGATGCTGTAATGTATGGAGAGAAAATGGGATCTGTCGAGGTAGCCACGGGTATGTCATTTCTTAGTTTTGGAAGCTGTGGGCCCTGCACTTCCTATATAATCAGATATATTTATCCCTCTCAGGTCTCTGAGGTGGTTGAAGAATAGATAGCTAGAGTCTCATAGTTAAATTTTGAGTTGTTTAGGAATCAAGAGGGTGTTCTGGATCTAAGAAGATGGTTTTAAAATTGTGAGGCAAGTTAGTACGAAAGCTGAGTTATAGAACTTTAAACTCATGGAGATGGTTAGATAGTAGAATGTTAAAGTCAGGTGCCAAATACATATGGACTAGAAAATTGGGAATGTATGCTAAGCCATATAACTCTCATAATTGTGGCCTATTTATTTCTGTTGTTTTGTATTGTATTTATTGTTATAAGAGAAAGAACCATTTGTTGAACTGAATGGGGTAGCTGTTGGGGGGGGGAAGAAATACCTTAAACTAAAAAAAAAAAAAGGGTAGAGGATGGGGATTGAGGGGGAAGAGGATGGAAGGCTGGGACTGGAGGGGGGTGTAGGGAGGGGATTGTGATTGAAATATAACTTGAAGAAATAAAAAAATAAATTAAAAAGGAACAAAAATGATATACATATATATTACAATTATATTACATTTATCCTGTTACAGTATAAACAGAAACCATAAGTTAAAAGAGTTGGAAATGATGGTAAATTTATTAATGGTCGTATTGTAAGGAAGTAAAATAGCTTTTTAAAGTGGTAAATAAAAACCGTAGCTATTTAGTGATTTAAAGAGACAGCATTCAATCAAAGTACACACTCAAGGTGGAGACAGATTAGAAGAATCTGAAGACAAGAAAATTAAATACATGGAATTCCTCACCATCATAATAGTAGTTAATATTTGTTTATGGCTTTCAAATTTCTTATGTATTTCTAAATGTCATGTTTTAGCCATGTCATATATGTCAGTTGGAAGCACGATAAATTACAATAGTGTTGTTACAATCACATATAGTATTACTGTTGTTATAAGCTGTATACATTCAGTGATTGGAACTTTAGTCACATCTTTTCAGAGGATTCTTAGGTGTTTGAACTGAATCTTCCTTGTATTTATCCTGTTCCAAGTATATTGAACTCCTTGAATTTCTACATTAAATGTTATTCATCAGAGTTCAAGTTTTCTTTTCTTTCTTTTTTTTTTTTTTGTTTTTTTCAAGACAAGGTTTCTCTGTGTAGCCCTGGCTGTCCTGGACTCACTTTGTAGACCAGGCTGGCCTCGAACTCACAAAGATCCGCCTGCCTCTGCCTCCCAAGTGCTGGGATTAAAGGCGTGCGCCACCACCGCCCGGCAAGTTCAAGTTTTCTTAATCATTAATTTTCAACTGTTGCCTCTGTCTTAGTGTTTATCTCTTCTTGAAACTTGTCTATATGCTGTTTCCTTTACATTGATTTCTGACATTTGTAGCATGCTCTATTGTTTTTACTTCTTTGTAAGATATTTTTCACCTTGTGCTGTAGTTTGAGTTTATTAATAGTTTCTTATGTAACCTCCCTACGTGACTCTGCATTAGCCATAGTTCCCAAAGAAAATGAATTACGGAAGCCAGAAATTCTCACCATCTATAGTCCCAAAGCTGGAAGTGCATCCAGGTGATCCTACTGAGCTGTTTCATTTGGACATAGGTAAGCTTCAGGCCCAGAAAGAGCTCATGTTGCAGTTCAAAGAGGAGCCAAGAAATATCTTTTTTCTCTATAAGATTAGGTTTTCTGCTCTCCTCAAGACCTTAGAGCTGATTGGATGGGCTTTTTAAGTTATGAAAAGTGACCGACTTTATTCACTTTATCAATTCTCATGTAAATTTTAGCTAAAAGTACTTTCATAGGCATACTCATAATAAAGTTTGACCAAGTGCCTAGGTGCTCTTGCCCAGGCAAGTTTACATACGTAGTATATCATCGATTTATCTAATCAGTTTCAGTCTCAGGTTGAATGCTTTATACAGGGAAAGCATGGCTGGAAAGATTCCAAGCCATATGCATTTACATCTATTCTGAGAGTTGGGAACTAATTTCTGTAGAACTGAGTTTACTGGCTTAGTACAACAGAAAATACTGGTCACTTGTTAATAACAAATGCTTCATAACTGTTAGGCTCTATTAAATTTCCAATAGAACTTATCATATGTTTAATGCACAATTTATAGAAATGTACAGACTTTTTTTTCTGTAAAACTTAGCTAGCCATAGAACTTCAGACAAATTACTTGTTTATGGTTTTTAAACTGATGTGCACTAACACACTGATCAGCTGTTGGTGCATGTTCTGGAAGTTGTAGTGGGATTTCTATATTATAGAAATCAAGATTCTATTTTGTCCTGCATGGATGTATGCCCTACATTTAAAGATGAGTTTTCATTAGAAGTCATAACTCTCTTTCAGGGTGACATTTTATGATTTTTATAAGCTCATTAGGTGTCGACTTATATAGTTAGTTGTCAGTGATTTGGGGAATGGTTCAGGAAATTAACATTTGAAGCATGTGGCTGGTTAACAGCAGGGTGATATTCCTTATCCATCCTTATGCCTGGATACACTTAAACTCCCATTGAGAGAACAGCAGAAAAGCTGGATTTAAAAAGAATCACACACACTAATCTGAACTTTACATATCATTGTCTATAGGAAAAAGCATTTTGCTCGATCATGAAATAATCTCCAGCCTTGATTGAGGCATGTGATGTGTCCAGTGAACTCAGTAGATATTTGAGACGGGTACTATTTTAACACTTTTTGTGGTATAGGTGTGGTGTGAATGCATGTGTGTAGCCAGCTATGTTAGCATGTATGTGGGTTCATTGGAAGCCAGAACATGGCATTGGTGTCTTCCTTAATCCTTTTTCCCTTTATTTACAGAGGCAGTGTCTCTAGCTGAATCCAACATTTACTGATTCTGGCTCTCCAATCTAACTAGCTTGTCCTGGGGAACCCCTGTCTCTGCCTCTTGAGCACTGGGATTGCAGATGGGCACCAAACATGCCAGTCTTTTATAGCAGTTCTAGAGATACATAAACTCTGACTGGTATGATTGCATGGCCTGCACTTTATCCATTAAACAACATCCTCAGCCCATTTACACCTTTTTACAGAGAACAAGATGGAGAGGCTCTGGTAATTTAAATTGCAAAATGATGTGAATCCACAAAACATCCAGTTGATGAATCCTCATGGTATGAGTGCAGTTGTAGGTCAGATCATATCGTTTCTTAGTTGTGCCTAAAACTATCCAATGACACCCCTTTCAAGCTCTAACTTTGTTCATGTCTTCGGAGGAAGTTCATATCGATTCTATTATCCTCCTTTTGTTCTCAGTCAGCTGTTATCTGCTTCTCACACCTGACTGAATCTGAACACAAGCTGAATCACATTTAATAGAAAACCTTTTAGGGACCACCCTTCAGCCAGTTTCCATGGAAACAAATGTCAGCCTAGTAATAGGCTAATTTTTAGTTTGATTAAAATTTTGACAAAAAGTCATTTTATGATAAGTGTTTCTTCCTGATATAATGGACTCATCTACTTGTTTTCATCCCTTCAAATATTATGGTTGCTGTGTTTGGTGGTCAATAAATTACCAAATGCCAATTAACATAAAGAAAAATGTTATTTAGGTACATTTAAACTTGATTTGGGTTAAAATATTAGCATATACCTTATATATGCAATTTAATTCTGGGTTAAAATATTCAATAATTAAAAAATAATCTTTGTAATATTGTAGCTTATTTTACACAGTAGATTAGGCTGACAAAATGAGAAATTCTTATTTCAGAAACTAATTCTTGGATATTTTCCTCATTTTAGTTTCTCATGGAACTAAAAGGGGTAATTTGAGAGTAGTGTTCTTGTAAAGATTCAGATACATGTTTCCATGTGCCTTCAATTCCTTAATATATAGAGTCTAGCTGTATTTCTCTGGCTGATTCCTTCATAGAAGACATACATTTTAAAGTGGAGTTATCTAAACCTGAAAGGGAAGATACTGTAAAGGGAGGATAGAACTATAAGCAGAAATCTTAGCCTAGTGACCATTTAGCATCTGAACACCCAGATGAAGGAAGGATAGTTAGTTCATTTATAAAAGGGTTGGAGTAGAATCATATGATCTTATATCTCTCTTAGATTAATGTGTGTGTGTGTGTGTGTGTGTGTGTGTGTGTGTGTGTGTGTGTGTTGTGGGTTTAGGTGGCCATATACATATATTATGTTTTATGAGAGAGGATCTCTCACTGGCCTAGAAATCAACAATTTCCCTGTACTGGTTGATCAGTGAGATCCAGGGATATGGTTGTCTGCCTCTTCAGTGCTGGAGTTTCAAGTGGGTACCAACACACTTGACTTTTTTTATATGGACTGTGATCAAAACTCAGGTTCTTATGTTGTAAAGGCAAGCACTTTTTCAACTGAGCAATCTCTCTGGTCCGATCCCTAGATTGATTATAGAATTATAGATCTAATTTTAGAATTCTGTATCTAAGAAGTAATAACTTTGCTCCCTCTATTTGTAAGAGGTTACTATATTGTCTAATTTTGGTATTGATCTACAGGCACCATTGTAGAAAGATTATGAGAATCTGAGTGTGCTATATTGTCATTTTCAGGAAGAAAGTAAGAAAGGTTTTGTTTGTTTTCTGGTTTATTTAAATTAAGAGAGGTAAGAATTTGATGAATGAAGAAAAAGTCTCTCCATTTCTCTCTCTCTCTCTTTCTCACTCTCTCTTTCATAATGAGTTAACTGTTAAACAGGACTACAGATTTGTATCTAAAATAGATCGAAAGGACTTGTATTATGCACCCTTATTTGTTCTGTTGAATATATTTAATAATAAGCCAACTGAGGGGAATTTTAGGACTGTAAACCAGATACAATTTTGTCCTTAGTTGTTGCTATATATTTATTAGTAGCTGGAAATGAGGAAAAGAAATAAAAAAAATTGGACATTTAAGGTATGACAACCTTTGAAAGATTTGCTCCACCCAAAAGAGAAATGTGAACCATTAGCAAGCACATTCCACAGGAAGCTTGAGAGCAGGAGAGTGATGTGCTCAAGGTGAAACTTAAAAAGGTATTGAAGTGCAGTGTTTTCAGCTTGGAACAAACCACTAAAGACTGCTTCATGGTGATAAGGAGCTCTATTTTGTGTTGTGAATGGGAGTAGAAAAAAAATTACACAAGATGAAGAAAGGAGGCCTGTGAAAGTAGAAACATATAGTAGAGTACAGAGAAAGCCAGGGGTTCTTGATATTGAAATACGTGCCACTTCAACAGCGATGACGCTTTGAGTAGAGTGCAGTGTCAAATGGAAGCTGGACTGGTGGCTCAGCTCTCTGGAGTGTGCACTGCGCACGATTTTTGAGCAGTGGTGTTGTTGTCGAGAACCATTCAGAAGAAGTGAAAGATGTGAATGAAAGTTTTGCTGAAACCAAGAGTGAGTGAAGGGATGGAAGATGAACGTGGGGGTTGGAAATGACTACGTTTAAGGAGATGAGAAAGAACCCAGCTCTAGAAGGTGTCTGAGGTGTCAGGGAAATCTAGGAGAAAAGAAAAGAGTAGTAAATTGTGCTGGATATTGGGGAGAGTTGTTGGAGGAAGGAAAACAGAATTAATCACTGGTTACTTTTAATAGAGCACCTTCCATGATGGGTATGTTTAGACGTCAGTTTTTGTAGTGTACAGGGGCATGGGCTGATGCACAAGCATTGATGTCCATGCTGTTCGGCTGAAACACTCCAGCTACGAAATAGGGACCATTATCCACAAAGGTGACACAGTTTAGGAAAAGGAAGGTTTATGATTGGAGAGAACTATTTTTACACACACTGGTGCACACTGGAATTTGTGCTGAAGCCTTTTTTTCTTTCTTTCCTCTCTTTTGGCCTCCACCCATGATATCTATTGTCTTACCTAGGGTTATGATTGCTGGAATGAAATCCCATGATCAAAAACAGTTTGGGAGGACAGACTTTATCTGGCATTCATATCCAAAGTTACACTCTATTGAGGGAAGCCAAGGCAGAAACTAAAAGTAGGTGGGAACATGGAGGCAGAAGTTGATGCAAAGGCCATGGAGGAATGCTGCTTATTGATTTGTTCCCCTACCCCCAAAACTTATTTAGTTTGCTTTCTTATAGAATCCAGGACCACAAGCCCAGGGATGACACCATCCACAGTGGCTTCTCCAACTCTCATCAGTCACTAATTAAGAAAATTCCCTATAGGCTTGTACACAGCCCAATCTTATGAGGCATTTTCTCAATTGAGGTTTGCTCTCCTCAGATGACTCCAGCTTGTGTCAAGTTGACACTTTACAGGGGACCCACATGATGACCAATTGGAGGAGAAGGGGAGGGTGGATGGGGAAGGGGGCAGGGGTAAGAAGGCAGGACCCAGAGGAGGGGAGGGAGCAGCTACGATGTAAAATGAATAAACAAATAAACTTATAAAATTAAAAAATACCTATCTAGCTCATTCATGTAGTGTGATAGTAGCTAATTTTTTCTTTTCTTTCTATGAAGATTCTAATGTAACTCAGTCAGTCTGTCCACCTTTTATATAGGTTCCGGGAGGAAAATATGCCTTCAGTCATGGGATTAAGGCTTCCCCTGGGACTTTATCTAGAGTCATTATGGATGGAGTGGTCTTGTCTTCTGGTATTGACACACTAAAAGCAGCATTAAGCCATAGAGTCCTGCATATAAATTAAGAACTCAGAGGAAATGAGAATTTAAACATATTTATAAAGAGCTGAGAAGGACAGGAAAAAATGAAAGAGGGGAAAGAGGAAGATAGAGAAGGAATAGGGAAAAAGAGGGAGAAGGAAGTCTGGTGAGACTATTTGAACTTCTGGATCCAACTTCCTGCAAAATGGGATACAAAGCCATGAAGAAGAGATTGGAGATATTTGCCTGGGTAAAAGTTACATTTGTCATTTACTTTGATGCTGAATAAAAAAAAAAAGTGAGAAATTCCAGAGTTAGGTTGGTACAGGAGAAACAAGATGAAAGAAATGGTTAATAAATGGCTAAAATAAACTTTAGGCAGTAGGAAGAAAAATCAGCAATGATTTGATACATAATCAACACATTTATTGAATTTTTTTGGGAGTAAATAGTGAATGAGATATTGCTTTCATAAAGATGCTATGTTGCTATTTGGGTTCTATGGCTGATTGATTATAAAAAACAGAAAGAGAGATGAAAAGCAGCAAAGGATAAGGAAATGTTTGAAATCTATCATATTCAATACACACACAAACATCACATAACACATATAAACACACCAAACATATACACACATCACACAAATACTCACACTACACGTAGACACTACACATATACACATCATACATACACACACACACACCAGACACCCCCAACCCACACATATACACTCACTGCACATATACACACACCACAAACACACAGCACTATACATACAACACACATATACCACACAGAGACACACACCACACACACACACCACACAGCTCTATATACATACCACACACACCACACATACACACAGCACACACCACACACACACATATA